>JAKKPZ010000398.1:0-39070 GCA_022814885.1 Ditylenchus destructor
TTTTGAAAAGCCCAAATGCGCAATCGATAGAAAAAGTAAGAACTGAAGCGGTTTCGTAAAAGAATAGGATGATGAAACCGTCTGGCCAGAAATAAATGACTCATAAATTTCATAACAAGTAGAGAAGATCGACAGAAATTAAGTACCGCTTTACAACATAGTGAAATAGCATCGGAATACCGATGCTAGTAAAATGGTGATGTCTATATACACGGGAAAGTATAGTATATGGGTGGTCGTATATGAGAGAAAATACAGTGTTCAGCGTTCTCGAAGCCGCTAACGCGGCTTGGGCTGCTTCTAGCCCAAACTCGGTTTTCTGTCTCGGTAACGGCTGGGTTGTACGTCCGTCGCGGCCTTCGGCCGCTCCAGGCGCTAAAATAGGGTCCGGGGCGTTTTTCGCGCCTCTCCCGGACCTGGGAGTGTACGGGCTATCCCAGTTTGGTCTGGGAGTGTACGGGCTATCCCAGTTTAGCATCGGAGTCTATGGGCATCTGTGCCTCTGGGCATCGGAGTCTATGGGCATCTGTATCGATGGGCATCGGTGCCTATGGGCATCGGAGTCTATGGGCACCTGAGTCAAATTCCGAGCCCGGATTCGGACTCAGCGAGGTCGATTTGCTATAGAGGGACAAAATTTGGGGTCTTGCCCGTGCTTCCCATGCGAGATACAGCCAAATGCCCCCAGGGCTTCTAGAAGCATTTCTGGTCGACCGGACCTGGTTTTCCTGGAAGCCCATCTCCTGGGCTATCGTTTGACACCAAACTCGCCCCAAACGGAGAAGAGCGCGACCTTCTGGCTCCATTTCCAGCCAAATCGCCTCTGGGCTTCTAGAACCTTCTAGAAGCATTTCTGGTCGACCGGACCTGGTTTTCCTGGAAGCCCATCTCCTGGGCTATCGTTTGACACCAAACTCGCCCCAAACGGAGAAGAGCGTGAGAACTTGCCCTTTTACGACTTCACGTAAAAAATTTTTGCGCCATTCGACTCAGCGTGGCCGATTTAGGGGGTACCCCCCCCCGACCCTGAGTTCCGGGAGGGTCAAATTTAACGAACATTGTGGTTGCTTTCTATTAGGGGAATTTAGCACAGACAAGAGCGCTATCGAAAACAAAAACCAAAATTTTGCGCTAAAAAGGAGATCGAAAAATGGAAGCTTAACTTAAGCTAACCGAACGTTAATGGAATAACACATGTTTCTTTCAAGAGCGCAAAGCAGAGTGGAAGTTCTACTATTGTTACTACTGCTACATTTTATTTTATGTCCAGGATGGGCCTAACGACTCTTAGAGATATAATTTCACAATGAAATTAATTCCCAATAGAATAAATCCACAAAATATTTATGCGCTTTTGGTGGCTGATACGAGAAAAATAGCTAAACAATTAAGCTAAAACATTAATAATTTCTAGCCTAAAAGTATTGATGTACCGGGAATGTCTTCGAAATTAATGTCCCATAGTTTTTGGAAAAAATTAAAATTCGTCCACTTTTAGCCAAAATTCACATACTACTAATTCACATACTATTTGTATAACCATTGTCACCCTTTAAATTGGCGGATTATTAGAGCAGGCGCAGTAGTGGAGAAGAGTGCCTTGGCATGGAGGCCAAGAGGCTTTTTAAGGCATTTCGAGACAATATGATGGAATCTCTTAAAAGTAAATCGACCCCGCTGAACCCAAATCAGGGATCAGATTTGAGCTTTTTGAAACTCCCGAACATGCCCAAATATGGAATTTCATTTTCCAACACTGTTCCAAATTGCTAATTGGAGCAGTGTCTTTTCATTTTGGGGCGGGCTTGGACCAAAATTGCGCAATCGGCTTGTGTCTAATCAGCTGTGCTGGGTATCTAACCTGTTATGGGATAGAAAATATACTCATTTTTCTCTGCCACATTTCACGAGAACGTCATTCTGATATTTTCTTTGTGTTCGTCTAGGAAGGATTTGAAAACAGAATGCAGACTGCTCGAAGAAAAATCCAAACTAAAATTATCAGATGCCTGTAATTTAATGTATGTTTATCCATATTCAAACGGTCTAATAGCAAAGAAAATATTTATCGCCAAACAGAGAGATATATGTCAAAATATATTGCAAAAAATTAGTATAATCAAGTCAAAAGTTTAACAGTACTATGAACGGTTAACTACGGATATAGATGCAATTGAGCAGGTAGATTGCATTGTTTATTTTGTTTCATCATACTGATATTTATTTATGACCTCGATCTTCTCTTTCTTCTTCTTTTCGCTTTTGGGTTTCTTCAAGAAAAGACCGCAACACGTAGTCTTCGGCATTGCAAATCGTTCTCTCTTTCCATAAAAGTCAATGTCCGCCACTCTGCCATTCAACTTCATCATTTCCTCTTCGTGTTTGTGGTCCAATTCCTTCATCTTGAGCTGGTACTCCCGTTCCTCTAAAATTTCGATGTAAGTTCCTAGTTAAGTATGGGGAATTTATCTTCGAATTGGGTACCATTAAACGAATCGCTTTTGTTTTATTAAATATCCACGAAATGGTCAGGATTTGATATATCTCAGAACGCATTTTTATACAAAATCGCTTCCTACATAGGGAAATCTAAGTGAAAACTGTCTCCGCGGTTGAAATGACCTTGAACGCAATCTTTATGCAATCACCCCATATGCTGTTCTGACCAAAGTATGGCGCCAACTCAAGATCTACAATTCTGGACAAAAAGATTAGTGATACACAAAAAAGTTCGATTTTTTTAGAACCAAGTGGTTGGTTTTAACTGAAAAATAATCGATTCTTTATGCAGGTACCATTATTGCTGTAAGTGGTTTTAGGGGTTCTCTGATGCGCTGATACCGAATATGCAATCAGTTTTTAAATATAGTTTTTAAATATGGCATTTTAGTGAAGGGAGGGGTCAAATTACCACCCGTTTTGACAACATTTTATGAATTTTTTACAGGTACATTAAATACGGAAAACTTTTGTCCATAATTGTAGATTTTGCGGTGAAAAATAGCAATGGCCTCGGATAGGCTCCAAGAGTTGATTGTGAAAAGCTCCAAAAGTATTAGTGTGTGTATGCCATAAATAAAACGCCCACCTCGTCGTGAAAATCGGGATCCACAGTCGTTTTCAAAGGAAATCGAGGGAATATCGACATTCCCGGTTTCAGCTGAAATTCAAAGATTAACGGTTGAAAATTATAATATTAATTCTTCATGTTGGTCAGAAATAAGTCATATGCTCTCGCGGGAAATTATGATAAAATCGGAGTTCAAAACACAAATGTACTTTTTCGAAAGATTTTATATAAAAAATTTATTTTATCTCTGAATAGTGTTTGATTGTGCCTGTTTTTGTTTTTTTTTCGTTGGCAGACTTATAACAGGGGTCCCACAAAATTTCTCTGGGGCACTTTCCCTTTTTAAGACACAAAGTTTCAGTGGATTCATCTTTTTTCACGGAAAAAACCTTTTGGGAACTCCGTTTCGCTTAGTGCCCCATTCCAAAATCCCATCGATTTGATACATTTCCCTCTGTGTCAATGACAACAGCTGGAAGAAGGCTGCGCTGTGTTACTTGTGGAACTGAAGCGATTATTGTCATAAGGAAAGACATAATAATTATTTGTTCTATAAAACAAATGGAAATCAATAGCTTGGTGTTCGTATGGGAAACGAAAAATAATAACAATCAAACTATACAAATTTGTGTATTCAATGAGTGGATGTATTTACTATGTAAAGTTTTCTAAACATTATCGACACTTACATTTGCACTTCAATTCGTTCTCTCGCTTGACGGTCTCATTCCAACGAAAATTCTCTGAAATAAATTCAAGTATTATATCAAAAAAAGAATAATATTTCCTTTATAGCTTCTCACCCAAATTTTGATTGGTCGCACTGAGCACAGTTTCTCGCAGCTCTTTCGCGATTCTTAGGTCTTCAGTTGAACGGTGCACCTTGGGCCTTGAATTGAACATTTTTGCGGGTCTTCTGAATAAAACATATTTATTATTGTGCTTTGAATGACAAACAAGATTTATGTACAAGTGAAATAATAAATATGAAATGGGATGTAATTTTGATGTCAGTGGAACATTCTCCTGGGTCATTCTACATATAATAGTGCAGTATTCCAAGACTACAAACTTAGAACATATTAAATAGTGCTTGTGCACAAGCACAAGTTTGGGACTAGATCAGTAAAGTTCCAAAATTTGTTGTGATACAATTTCGTATGCGAAAATAAAATTGAAGCTGGAGTAGTGCAATGAAATGAATTAGCTTCTTTCTTTCCAGAAAACGAAAGAAAAGTGCGCGCTGTCTGCTGTTTAATATCCGTATTCCAGAGACAGCGTTACTGGTGTCTCACATCCGGTAAAATCAACGCTAAAATTTGTTGATTGTTTAGTATGCACGTCTTTTCATATGTTTGTTTGGAAATTCCGTCATTTCGTAAGCGAGCATTTCGGAAGGAGAGCTCTCGCTCTCTCAGAGGCTAAGCAAAGAGTTCCGAGGAAAGAAGGACCCAAAGCAGTAAATTGAAAGAAATAAATATACTAGTATAGCTTACTAAGCATTTAGTATCTATTGTATTCAGGGCATCAATCAAGCCGATGCTCATCGTTATGATGAATGTCCTCGTTTTCATGTAGGTGGAATTTGTCCCTTGTTTCATGACTATCTTTCTGTGGATGACGCTGTAAAATATTGCGATTGTGAATCATACGGTTGATTCCAATCAAAACCAAGCTGCTGCAAACTATTGCTGGTCTTCAACCACACTTCGTACGAATGGGCAACCGTTCTCTGTGTGTTTGTTACTGGCCGTAAAACCCCTTCTGCTGCACGGATCAGTCCTTGCAGGTCTCGAAATTTCAGTTCCAGTCTAACCTTGGCCCACATTCAAAGTAAGAGGGGTAAAAGTTTGGCCCTAGTGTACAATCAGGAATACCTTTTGTGATTTTATGGATAGTGGAGATGAGATCTATCCGCCCTCAGTCAAAGTTATAGGGTTAATTTTTAAGCACTATTTTTGCCCTGCTCTTTTCCTTGGCCAAAGAATGTTTAATTTGAACGGGCGAAAGTTTTATCAGAGGTTCACAAAAATCGCCAGGTCGGGATCCTATTTTTATCTCTTCGTAAAATTTATATTGTTCCCATTTTGGATTTTAATAGCTGATCCATTACACCAATGCCTTAGTTTATTTTTGCTAAGATGAAAGCTTTCCTGCTTTTGCGCTTCTTTCCAATGTTATGAAATTCGTGAGTAATACGTTTTAGTGCGGACGGTTTCTTTGTTCCTTTTTATGAAAATAACCAAATTTATCTTTCCTTTTAATCGCGCTTTTGGTTAAAACCTTTACAAAACGAGGCCCTTTCTTAACTTACCCATACTTTGTCGTCGGATTTCGAAACTGATTTCCTTTTTTCTAAAGCACTGCCTGTCTGGTATACCCGGATAGGTCGACTGTCCAGCTTTTGGGGCGGGTCTGCTGTGCAGCATAAAAAGGCTGCATCATGGTCAAATTTTGAATTGCGCTCATTTCGTTTCAGCTCAGTTTTGACCCACTCTGGCTCTCCCTGTATCTTTCTACTGAAATTAAGAAAGCGCCCTATTTTTTTCAACTACTTTACCTTGAGCTTTCCCCGGTAACTTCCAAATTAGAGAATTCTATCTAATTTTGTCAGTTTGTTATGTCATACCAGTATGGTTGGTGACCTCTACCTACAAAATATCTGTCCGTTTCTAACTTTTAACCTTGGATTCAAATACAGCCGCCCCGATTACTTTTCTTTCTTTAACACCAAATTTTCACTACTTTAGTTAAATCGGGGCAAAATTATTTTATGCATAGTAAGACTAAATTCTGAACACGAAATTGTTTGAACAAAAAGAATTTCAAACGCTACATGTCTTGGCACGAAATCACGCTTACTCAAATTCACATTGGTTTTATCTCAACTTTTTGTTTCAAAATCACCTTCGCCAAAACTACAATTTCAATTTAATCTTTCTCTGTCACTCTTCCCTGCCTATCCCCTTAAGAGCTACTTTGCTTCGTTAAGGTGTAGCTCATCAACTGATGAGACTCGACCTTACAACGTCTGCTTCGGTCTTGCTGTATTGATTCAGAGTCGAAACAGCAAGACAACCTGTCTCGTTATCAAACTCTTTCGTAATTTTCTTCTGTATATCTTTCTTATGTACTTTCTTTCATATTTTGTATACAATCAATATGTACTCTTTTTAGCATTTTCTAAAAATGCAATTATTGTTACTATCTATTTCCTTAAGTATTCCATTGCTTTGATTTTGTTCTGAAATGGCAAAGTGCAACTTTTTGAATTGTTTTATTTAGAGCCGTTATTTACGCTCGTTTTGCACCGCCATTAACGATTCTATGGAAATGAGCGAAGCATATGGAGAATCGCGGACGAGACCTCGCAGAAGTGTGAAGCCGATAGAGCGTTGTTCCACTTTATTCAAATCGGACAAGCAGATCAAAAAGGAAAAAGAACTCAGAATGACAGCTGAAGAACGCAACAAAAAGCTAACAAAGACAGGTTGGTGGAATTGGGTTGATGGTGATAGTTTATCTGAAACCGCTTATGATGCAAATTTGGGTTTTTAGATTAACTGCTTTAGATATAATCAATTTTGAGATCGAAAACTATTTTGTTAGATAATTTAGAACATACAAATAGTCTGGATATCACTAATCAATAGGCGTTCCCTAAGATGGCATTAAACTCGTACCACAACTATTCTCTGGTGTCTGGGCAAGTGCATTGCTATAGTACCAGCATTCTTTTGCGTTCATTTTGTGGATTTCAGTACCGTTTTGTTTACTCATCCCTACTCTTGTTTTATGTGTAAATGGATTCGTTAGCTTTGCGCGTTATACTATCTAGCGGTTCTCCTTTATTACTTCAATTTCCAGATACATATTTCCAGGCACATCGCCGAAACAAAGTTTTTCGTTTGCTGGAACGAAACGCGTGTTCCGTATTGTACGAATTCTTGGTACAGGCACCACTTCACGGTGTTATGAAATAGAAGACATTTCGACCAAAGTCAGATATGCGATGAAAAGAGTGGACCGGGAACAGAGGAATATTGTATGCTTATTTTGTTAATTTTTCTTTTAGTTTCCTCGCGCTTATTCAAAATGAATTTTGAATGTTATAATATATATATATATATCTCCCTAGTAAGCTAGCCGTGTCAAACGTCCTATGAAAACCAACTTTTTGTCCCGTCGTTACTTTTCGCTGATTTTGGTGTCAATCGACAGCTTAGGTCAAGGGAAGACGATTGGCACCAAATTCAGCCGGAAACCCAAATTTGAATCGAGAGTTATTGACTCTCGAAGTTGCCTGAGGACCCCATAAACATTGCGAGGCGCCGCGGATGGCGAGTCAGTCCTGTGGTCGGGCGCAGAGCGCCCGACCTTCTCCCTTGGAATGTGAGGGAACTTAGAGCACAAAAGGTAAGCACAAGGTATAAGCACAATTACTCTACTCCCAATAATCTCTCCTCACGCATATTCGCTTAAATGGCCCCTTGACGACGAATGAGGTTTTTAACGGGGTTTGACTGTATATTTTAAAGTTCCTTTTAGGCATTACGTGAAGCAAACATCTACGAAAACTTATACCATGAGAATATTCTCAGATGCGTCGGTCTTTTCGAAAATGAGCAGTTTGTCTTTCTGGTATTGCAAATGGGCGAAAATGGTTCACTTTTGGACATGCTTCGGATCAGAGGACGCTTCAACGAACTTGAAACATGCTATTTTCTTCACCAGGTATTATTTGTAAATACGCTAGCACAATTTTGAGAAATGTTAAAACAAATGTCAGCTACCATACTGTATTTTCGATATGGAATGGTTTCGATAGTTATCGCGAGCGGAGCCGCGAAAAGAACCGTTGAATATTGTTTGTAAACTCGTTGGCACGGTTTTTGAAATGTCATACTATACTACACTGTATTTTCGATACGATACGGTTTTCAGGTGTAATAATATGATGTAATAAAATTGGCATCAAATTCTTTTCAATAAGTATATTGTTTAGATACTTTCTGCTTGCGATCACATTCATTCGTCAGAGTTCGTCCATCATGACTTAAAGCTGAACAACATATTTTTGAATAAGGACTTTCGCGTGAAGGTCGGCGATTTCGGGATTTCAACCAAAGCAACGGAGGCAATCACAGGCTTGTATGGCACTCCGAACTACATCGCTCCGGAGGTTGGTTGATGGTCTCAATTTGTACTGTGGATCAATTAATTGATTATTTAATTTTTCCTTTGCTCAAAAGATTTTTCAATCCTTTAAAATTATCTTTCGAATAATTTTAATGTCCGAAATATTACAGAGGCATTACTCAGGAATTAATAATATCTTAGTTTTACTAACAAATGTTCCTTGTAGATGTTTGATGAAACTCGTCCGCACACAAACAAAGTGGATATGTGGGCAATCGGGATAATGGCCTATGCGATGCTTCTCGGTCGTCCGCCGTTTGAAACGGACAAATTGGATGTTTGTTTTCGCTATTTTGCGTTTATATAACGAATTTGAGCCGTTTTAGAAGACATATGCCAAGATTAAGCAAAACATTGTGCGGTTCCCGAAACATGTTAGTGCCGAAGCACGTGCATTAGTCCGAGCACTGTTGTCCAGCGATCCTGCAAAGCGTCCATCAGCTGCTGAGGCGATATCAATGCCATTTTTCGACAGGGAATTACCGCAAACTTTGCCAAAATCTTGCATGACTCGACCGGCGACTTTTTACGAGGTGGAATCTATCGTCGACAAACGGGTCAATAAAAAGGGTCAAGTTGAGTATCTGGTAAGTGTAAATTATATAGTCAAATGGATCTCACAGAAATTTGTATTTAAAATTTAATACCTGGCAATCATATTTGTATTATTATTCAATGTTGGAGATGTTATTGGTAATATTTACATATTTAGATCAGATGGAAGGGCTACGATGACGCCAGTAATTCATGGATGCCGGCTTCAAGAATTGTAAGTTTTCAGCTAATTGACCCAATCAAGGTGTATCCATATGAATACATTGCCGATAATGCTAAAGGTTGCATTTTATAGCCATTATAATTAAAAAATTGCATAGATAACTAATTCCTCGAATACGTAATAAACATTTTCAGAGTAACGCAGATTTGGTTGAGGAATTTGAGCAAAATGCAGAAGTGACAGTTGAAATGCGAAGACGGAGCACTGGTAGCAAGGAACCGAAGAAGCAACGCGCACACCGAACGAGCTCTATCTGGAATTAAAAACACACGTGCAATTGCTTTTTGAAAGTTTTATCACTATTTATTTTAAATAAAGTATGACAAATCTTGATTTGCGATGCACAAATTTTTGTTCAATGAATAAAATCCGAATAGATAGACTTTTACTCGATTTCCAATAAATTTTGTGTGGCCAGTCGAGTTAATGGCCAGTCTATATATATACTTGCTGTTCTATTTGCACGACCGATTTCATTCTCATCGGTTTCGTCATTTCAGAAAGAACTAAGCTATTCTTTGATAAATACAGCAAATTGCAAACAATTATTCAAATCTGTGATTTTTAATGCAAAATTTCCTGATTTTACTCTATTGTATTCAGAGATTCAGCCAACATATCCACATCGTTTCCCAGATCCCACATAATTTTACCATTCCTTTTTGGACGAAACTTTGTACATTGTAATGCTTGGGCCACGCAAAGAATGGATTCTGTAATGGGTTTTGTGTATTATTCTCTTCCCAGTCTATAGTTATAAATAATGTTTTATAAATCCTCATAGGACTCACGGATTTTTAATTTGTACCGAAACTTTATTAACTGGAAATTGCTCACAAATCCTTATAATAAGTTAGTGACGATCCTCCGTGCGTCCCTCCGTTGCACGTTTTGAATTCCCGCCTTTTTGGCATTCTGTATTTTTGGTGTCTGTAACGGTTTTTTCAGGAGGGGCATTCTATCCAGTGCTTATTTTTGGTGTCTGTAACGGTTTTTTCAGGAGGGGAATTCTATCCAGTGCTTATTTTTGGTGTCTGCAACGGTTTTTCAGGAGGAGCATTCTATCCAGTGCTTATTTTTGGTGTCTGTAACGGTTTTTTCAGGAGGGGCATTCTATCCAGTGCTTATTTTTGGTGTCTGTAACGGTTTTTTCAGGAGGGGCATTCTATCCAGTGCTTATTTTTGGTGTCTGTAACGGTTTTTTCAGGAGGGCCATTCTATCCAGTGCTTATTTTTCGTGTCTGTAACGGTTTTTTCAGGAGGGGCATTCTATCCAGTGCTTATTTTTGGTGTCTGTAACGGTTTTTTCAGGAGGGGCATTCTAGAGGGGCAACTTAGACTGAGCCAAACTTAGACTGAGCCAAACCCAGACTGAGCCAAACTTAGACTAAGCCAAACTCAGACCAAGCCAAACTTAGACTGAGCCAAACTCAGACTGAGCCAAACTCAGACTGAGCCAAACCCAGACTGAGCCTGAGCCTAAGCCTAAGCTAAACTCAGAGCGCCCGACCTTCCCCCTTGGAATGTGAGGGAACTTAGAACATATACTCCCGAACAGCAGCTGCTTGAGGGCCGAAGGCCCGAAATAGTCTCATGCTGCTCTACTCCCGAACAACCCTTACTCCCGAACAACCCAATCTGACCGCTTATGGCGGTGCGCGAAGCGCCGCTGTGCACGCTAACCGCTTCCTAGCGAAGTGAGGGCCGCGAAGCGGCCCCACTTCGCTAGTATACTTTATTGCAAATACATATACGAATATTGAGAATAATGTTGAAACATAAGAACAAAATCGAAGAAGACAAATGCTCGAAGGCAAACTATGTGTTTTTAAAGCAAATCCTTTGAGGTCTAAAAGGGTAAGAAAATGAAGAATGGCTTCTAATGTTGACGCGCTTCTTTTGAAGTGGACTGTCGTCGCTGCAGTACCGATCACTGTGATTGCCCACCTCACTCCTTCAACTATAGACCGACAGGAACTATTCGGAAGTCCTTGGTTTGAGTTCTGCCTTTTGGGGCTAAAGATCATGGGGAAAGATGTTTTCTGTTCGAAATCGTGGATGGTCCAATACTGTTTCTTTACTCTACACAACCACTTCACTTTAAAAACGAACGTCATTCACTTTGTCATAAGGTAACGCAAAAATTTCAATTCGGTTTATTGCTTATGCTCATACGAGGATTGTTATGAAAATTGTGCTCACAATCTCGTTCTTTGACAACAGTAAGAAGATGTAAGTAGGAGTGCGCAAAGGTGACAATTTCAGAGCCAATTTCACTCTTGTGTGTAGGAGCGAAGCCTAAGTCTGCGTTGTAATGCGGCGGTTGAGCGAACGAGTCCTATATTTGTGTTTGAGAGACTTTGTGTGTCCCTTATAGCTCTTATTTGTAGGACGTTTTTTGTTGAGTTTAGCCAATGGCTCGTCGTGTGAAGCCAAGAGAAGAGAAGAGATGGTTTTATTAGGAGTGAGCTAGGCGGCTATGGATAAAAACGGACCCGGCACCATCTGATTTTCGAAAAACATTTTTTGAAAATGTAGAAAATTTTATGTTATACCTGGTTTTGGGGGTTTTTCGATCCGAAATTGCAATGATTGTTTTTGTATAGCGTCAAAAATGGCCATATTTAGACCTTAGCAAAAAACGCCATATTCCCATCTTTCGTTACGGTACTACTGAATGTTAGAAAAGAAAATTGCCATTTTTGGAGTTTCGCAGCCCCCTTTTGGTAAAAGGAGGCTGCGAAACAAAATGAGGCTATATCTTTAATTTTATCATAATATGATCCCGGGCTAAAAAGTGGATACTTGTATGTAACTTTGAATGCTTAATCAGAATATGTAAACAGAATTTCTCGATGTTGTCCAAAATATATGGGTTTAGTAGTGAGCCGGGACTTAGAATTTCACATCTTTGACAACTTCGAGACTCTCGAAAACCACGTTATATGCCACCTCCGGGGCTGAACGCCGAGATTCGTGAATAACTCCATAGATGCAACAATTTTAGCAAAAAAAAACCGGGTGTCCACCCTTGCAATTAGAAATCACACTCAAAAAGGTTCCCTTGTTAGCAACTAGCACCATTCGCTTCCTTGGGCTCTTGAATAATGAACCACTAGCCTGGGAGGAGCCGCTACGCGGCTCTAAAATCTCTACACAATCCATATACTATAATAGATTTTGTGGTCATATCCTTAAAATCCATGAAAGTTATGGCAAGGATCTGACTTGAGCAAAATTTACTCCAAGTAAACTATGGTTTGCCGAAAAACAAAACATCATTGATAACCATGACTACGAAAAAACGGACCAGCCAACTAAAAAAACATATTCCTGTAATAACTGAATTTTCCGGTGATTCATAATCCATGTCGATTCTTCTAATCCACATCAATAAACCACCCTTTTAGATGGACTGTTGCATTTTAATTATTCTCTAAAACAGCTGTTTTAAGTTATTGCTCATTTCAATCAACGGAAGTCTTTATTTTTAACAGAAAATACACAGAATATTTCATAATATTTATTTAAGAGAAAATTCACTTCTTTGCTTTCTTGATTTCTTTTTGTCTTTGCTCATTTTCTTCGATGCCGCGACGTTCAAGTGTGAAGTATTGCTTGTCCCAATACATGATGTGGTCGCGATATTCGACGGGGATTGCTTCTATCAATTCCAGGAACTCTCCAGTCGAATTGTTCTCAATTCTGAAAGGAGTAAGTGACTCCCATGAGTGGCCATTCTCTTTCCACATCAGAGCTTTGAAAGTGCATCGCGATTTTGCTCTTGGAAACTCCTAAACTTATTGCGTTTAAAAAAATAAATAAAATCCCAGTGGCAATTTGCTTGTTCGAAATATAGGTACGACAATAAGAGAGGATCTCTTCTTTGCTGCTAAGGATCTAAGATCAAGACTAAATCAGGAGTTTTTAATTCAATCAACTGACCGCAAATCAATAATTTCGCTTGAAAGAGGAAAATCCAAAACTGCTTTCACATCCGAAGTTCGCTTTAGCTTTTTTTTAAGTAAAAATGATTAGAATTCCTATGTCTCGAATTCTATTACCACATGGATTTTAACTTAATTTCTTCTGAAATACTAATTCTTTAATGATACTCAGGGTATAATGGTGGGTGACTATATGGTTGATAAAGTGTTTCAATTTCATTAGTAATTTTCTGTAAACAAAATTCGGTTTCTAGTTTTGTGCTTTTTTCGCTTTCTTCGTATAAAATGGACCGCCGACTTATGTATTAATCAGGCCCGTAATTAGGGGGTTGCAAACCCCGAAACTCGGAAGCTAAAAAACCATTGGGTACCCTCTATGATTTTCAAAATTTTCGAAAAAAATTTGAAAAATGCACACCGAAGAATGTGTTTTTTTCCACTTCTCAACCTCACCCCGAAAGTTCTTCTGGGTACGGGCCTAGTATTAATGCGTGGTTGAAAGATAAATTATCCAGTCTCTTGAGATGTACGAAGTTTTTAAGAGCGGAAATTGGTTTTCTGTGTTCAATAAATTTTTCTCAGCAAAAATGAAAAATATGGTTTCAGATGATAGTCAGGCTTATAGCAGTGCATAGGGTCGAAAAACCTGGCACCGGATTGCAAAGGAGACCAGATCTCATATGGTATCCGGATGCTTATTGTGCTTAGTATAACTCACATGGGAAATGTGGCGGATCAGGACCGCTATTGCATCATTACCCCAGAGTACAAAGAACGGCTTGTTGCCATTGACATCTGATCCTTCAAAGAACTTGAGCCAATTCTCACACAAGTTCAAGTCGGCTGTAGAGGTAAACGCTTTTAGGACACTTGGCGAATAAAGGACTTTATAGCCGCTGAAGGCAAAATTCGGATTTGTCATGTGCAATCCTTTACATTGTAAAATTGTTGGCGACGTCAAGACCAGCCGGATGCTGTCGTCGAGAACAACGTCTCTGCCTTCAATTCGAATCTCTCCATTACGCCAGAGATTGGTCAGTGATTCCAGTTCCATAACAGCTTCTGGAGTGTATGATATGTCGTCACGCACATGAATCGAAGTTTCGATTGTGCGTACTGTCAGCCCAAGGTATCTGTGCATTTCGGCAAATGAAAAGTATATTGGGGTCGAGTAGACGCTGTCGATTTCTCCGGCTGAAAATTAGATTAATGGTATTTTGGTAGGCTTTCAACGAGATGCAATTGAATATAAAGAAACACTTGACTCAATTGCTAATTTTGGCTTCCAAAAATGTCTCGATAAATTTTAAAAATCTTGAAACTTTCTAAAATTTATTTACGGACGAAAACGACAACCATAATTTTTCAAACTTTTATTTCTTTTTTTGAAAACTAATAGATTTTAAGTTTGAGACTTTTCCCAATTTAATTTTTTCACTATTTAAAACTTCCAAAGATAGAAATTTCCAAATATATTTGCCTCATTTTATTCAAGGTACGATATACAGTCGTACCCCCGAATAACGCCCCCCGAATAACGCCGTCTCCCGAACAGTTGATATAATGTCCCTTCAGCACATTTTTTTGGAACATGCCTTGTGAAAGGAGTTCCAAATAGCGCCGATACACATATTTTAGAAATTTCGAAATTGTTATCACTTTTATAAAATTTTCAAGAAACTTAAAAAATTTTCGGACATTTTTGAAATATTTTTGGCATTTTTGGCAAAAGTTTTACAACATTCGGTAAAGAATACCAAAATTTTGAGAAAAAGTTCAAATTCGCGCCAATATGGTTCAAATTTACTGTCGAAACATTCATAAACCCCTATTAACGCCGATCTAACCAAACTTTGATTAGGAACCCCGAATAACGCCCCTCTCCCACCCGAATAACGCCGATTTCGTCCGGTCCCTTGAGGGCGTTATTCGGGGGTTCGACTGTATATGCAACCTTACCTAAGAACTGCTGAACATTGTTGTACATTGTCGGATGCCAGCGCGCTCCATCGTGATATAAACTGTAGTATGCGCCTTTGGCTACTTTGCGCTCGTTTCTGATAGAATGGAAATCTTGAGGCGGAAAAGCACATATATCCAATCTGTGGAATACGCGGAAAGGCGCTCCTTGGAATTCTACCTCGATAAGGCGACTAAGAAATTTGCAAGTGGTGGAAATACGCTCCAATTCATGCCGTGTGAAAAATTGAAGTAAGTCGCAGAATGCGGATGGTGGTAATATTGGGCTGCGCATCTCTCTCGTGGTAAATAATCAAAATGTTAGTTGATGCTGAAAATGGGCACAATTTCATAAATATGTTGTTAAGGCTAAGATCCGATTGAAATTGAGAAGAGAACGAATAAAATAATTTACGAAAAATGCCTTTAAAAATACAAAGATGTTGATAGGGTATTTAGGGTACTTTTTCTTTTCCTCTCGTAGCCGAAATTATTTATTAACGTAACATATTAATAAAACGTTACATAAATGTTCATCTAAGAAATCTGTTTAATTTAGTTCCAAATTTCCCAAACCCAGGCCCAGTCCAATCAAAATAATATAGCATTTTTATTAATAAAAGCTAACGGACAACTTCTATTTACGAAATACCTAAGTTTATGGTTATTAATTTTTGTAAACAGTGCAATGAGACGAAAAGTGAGCGCTCTGAGAAATTATAAACTGAGAAATTATAAACGGTTGTGAATCAGCGATTGTCAACATTTAAGAGTTCCTTCGCGAGGAATGGGCGAGCAATTTTCGTATTTGCATTGAACGTCTTTCGAAATTTGTTTGTTGAACGGAATGCAGCAAAAGCCGTTGGCATATCACAGCCAGTGGGCATTGAACAGCGGTAAAATTTTCTGTGCTGATCCAAGAAAATCATTCAATATATAAAGCATTGCTCTCTTATGAAGAGAGCAATGCTTTATATATTGAAACCAAGCAACTTTAGCTTTTTATTTGAAGGAGCACTTCTTAATAAAGACATTAAAATTATCATATGAATAACATGGGATATAAATTTTCGAGTCCGAAAAAGAAAGAAATTTCGATGTCTAATGAGAAGTTGAGTTCTGATCTTGTTTGAGTGCGTCGCAGTTGAACTTAAACGTATCGCTCAGTGGAGCTCAAATGTTTTCGGCGTATTCCGACGTCAGATGTCGGAATTCATTCCACAGACTCTAGACATCAGTTTGCAAAATTCCTTTGCCATCAACTTTAGGTCTACTGGATGATGAGCATGATAATGTCGAGAATAACAATGTCGCGAACGATGACAAAAGTGTAGTGTATAATTAATGGTTACCAATTTGAAACACATAAACAACCCGAGTGCAAATAAATGTATACCGTATATTCTCCAATAAATCCCCCTAAAATATCACTCTCTGGACCTCTTATATACGAAATATTAATGGACAGATACTGTTTTCTATCTTCGTCTTAAGTTTGTTCTGAGTTTTTTACCTAATTTATTTGCACCTTTCCTGGCTATTTTCGGCTGGGATTTTGTTCCCCTTTGTCGTGCATGCCGTTTAAATATAAATGCTAATGCCTAATAGAGACGAATAGAGTTCTCTGATAAACGTGCACCTCATATAGGATTTCGATCCCGCTGAATTTGACATTATTTTTGACCTATGGTCGACCCTAAGTAACGAAATGGTCATCTTAGCTATCACACGCCATGATCTGTAGTCTGGATCTTCCTGGATGATTGATGACATTTGAGCGCGGCATACTACTACAGAACTAGGGCAGCGCCGCGGCATACGCCGCGCTAGGCTTAACCCTTCATTGCCGAGTGTATCCGTTCGGATACGCTTTTGATCTGCTAAAGACTTCACAAAAAGAAAGAAACGAATAAGTGTTCATTATTCATACAAAGAGTGTGTCTGTAAATAGATCGCATAGAAAAGAGAAATAAACAATAGCAGCCATGAAGATTTTGATAAAGACAGCTCACCAAAAGGAAAGCTAATGGTAACGCAGACATTCTGCCTTTTGTCTATGGCTCCGTCAATGAAGGGTTAAAACTGTGGGATAGGGGGCCTTATTAGAGACGGAATAACTGTTTTGTACCAAGCAACATCCCGCCCGTAAGTAACATCCCGCCCGTGAGAGACCTACTGAGAATGACACGACCTCGTGAGAACAAATCTCGAATCTGACGTCAGATTCGTGATCAGCGCATCCGAAAACCCTGTCGCAAAAAGTCAGACCCGTAGCCACCTTGCATCACAAAATGTCATTTTTGGGCCATAAAGTGGCTTCAAAATTTTTTTCAAAAATGCGCCAAATCAAAAAGTGTAAAAAGAAAAGTGGTCCAGAATTGCCTCGCGAATCGTTTGGGAACATAAAACACACCGCATGGCCAAAACCCTCAAAAACACGTTTTTGTGTTTTGGCGCGAATTCAAATATTCAAATTTATTTAGTTAGTTTATTCGGTATCAGCAGCCTCAGGGTTTTCAAATGAGCTATCACTCGCCCCGGTCTGACCACGGAAAGGTGCCGAAGTCAAAGTCTCATTTGAGCGTCACAGAAAGACTACACAACGGCGCCTGGCGTCTCAAAATGCGTGAAAACCTCTCCCAGGATTTCCTGGTCGCTACCTACCCCCTAAATCGACCCCAGGGGGTTCAAATCCGGGCTCAGATTTTGCCTGGTCCCGCCACGAAAGTTGGGAAAATCGCATTTTTGGGCAAAAATGGCCATTTTTGACGCGTTATATAAAAACTAGTTGCAGATTTGTAATCAGCGCATCAAAAAACACCTAAAAACACATTTGGCTGACATTCCGAAAAAATTGGTAAAAAAGTCAAAAATGGTATACAGACGCAGAAAAAAATTTGTAGTTTGTAGTCAAAAATGGTATACAGACGCAGAAAATTAAGCAGCCCTAATAATGCACCTCCATATTTTGTGACATACGGACATAAGCTGCGTATTATAAAAGATGGATGCAAACAAAGGTAAATTCCAATTAGGAATGCGCATTTATTAGCTTAGTACTATTATCCTAACATTACTTTGGTTTATAATTTTATTTTACAAATAATGAAATGTAATCAAAATAATCACTATACATAATATAATTTTTAGTTTCTGTTAAATTTTATTGGTTTGGCCGGAAATTCCTGTCGGTGTTTTTTATGTCGGCCATTCTTATCAGTGATCAATAATTTCTTGGGAAGTGTTTATACTATTTAATGCACAAGAGAGTCCTTTATTGGAAAATGTGGAAAGCAAGCCTTTTATTATTTTCTTTCCTTAAAATTATTAATTCTCAAAACAATCTCCCTCATAACCACCTCCGGCATGTAATTTTTTATGAATATTCCAAAGGCACCAGTGCGGCCCAAACAGCTAAAAATATTAACGCAGTGTACGGCGAAGACTCTATTTCCACCCGAACCTGCGAGAGATGGTTTCCTCGTTTTAAACAAGGAAGTATTGACCTAGAAGATGAACCACACTCTGGAAGACCCTCCGAGCTATATGAACCAGCACTTTTGGCATTATTAGCAGAAGACAACCGGCAATCAACACGCGATTTTGCAGAGCAGCTTGGGACCAGTCATTCTACAGTAGAAGACCATTTGAAAGCTCTTGGCTATAAGAAAACGTATGGTGCGTGGATACCGCACCACCTGAACGATGCCGACAAATGGCAGCGAATATCCATTTCCGCCAATTTATTGTCCCGTTATCATCGTAAGTCCTTTTTACCCCGCCTAGTAACAGGGGACGAGAAGTGGATATTTCACGCCAACTTTTGCCGCAAGAGGCAATGGGTGGGCCCAGGAGAAAAGGCAAAACCTGATCCAAAGCCAGATCGCTATGGGAAAAGTTAATGCTCTCCGTCTGGTGGGATATGAAAGGCGTGATCCATTATGAACTGTTGGGCAGAAAGGAGAGACTCACAGCTGCTACGTACAGTGCTCAGCTTCGCCGGCTTGCACAAGCCATCAGACATGAAAAGCCAAAGGTCATCCTTCAGCACGACAACGCTAGACCCCATGTTGCGAAACTAACCAAACAAACACTTCAGGACTTGAGCTGGGAAGTGTTGCCACATACTGCATACAGCCCAGACTTGGCCCCGTCAGACTACTGGTTGTTCCGGGATTTGGCCAACGAAATTGCAGAAAAACACTTTGAAAATGATGACGATGTCAAAAATCACCTTGATTTGTATTTTGCTCGTAAAAAGAAAATTTTCTGGGAAAGAGGCATCCGCCTTTTACCAGTAAGATGGACACACATTGTAGATCATAATGGTGATTATTATGAAGAACATTGATGAATAAATGTTTGATATATAAACGTTTAAAAACACCGACAAGAATTTCCGGCCAAACCAATATTGAAACTAAAAATTTGTTTTATGTTAAAATAAGAAATAAATTGCATGAAAAGAAGACAAAATGGCAGTAATGTAATGAGGTGACAAAGTGGCAGAGTTATCCCCGGGAGCACTTGGAGCAGGTTCTTCAGTCTCCTGCAATTCGCCATCGGTACTAGGTTCTGTGGAAGTGCTCGGAGGCTGTGCGATGGTCGGAATGGAAGTAAGTTCATCATCACTGAGAGGCACCGCTGCTGTCTTAATGATAGTCTCGCAATCCGCATGCTCAGGACCGAATGACATATCCAGCTTACCATCATGTAAGTTCCGAATTGCAAACCTAAAATGTAAATAGTTTATATCAATTTATAAATACATTAACATATACTACAGATGTCAGTATTCAGCTCGGGCCTTCGGCCCTCTAAGGGTTGCTCGGGAGTAACTTTTTAGGGCTAGTCCGTGATGAGAGCCTTGCCAACAATGCACTTCCAGAAAATGTTGGACGGATCGACAAAATAAGCACCCCTAAGAACTCACTTCCAGAAGATTTTGAACAAAATAGTGGACAAAACTCTCATATTTTACGTAAATTTAGGTACATTTCGGTACAATTTAGACCTCATACTCGGATTCTCCGCAAAAAAGTACCCTTAAGTAGGCACATTAAAAAATAAGCACCCCTAAATCGACCTTATACCTCTAATGGATTTCTACTGAATTTTATCAAATTAATTTAATTCACATACTCAATTGCCTTGTATGCATATAACAATGTTTCAGCGTATACAGCCCCTTTGTCATCCACACAGTTCTTTTTAATTTCTGGAGTGATACATCGAAGGGCAAATCGAACGGTGCTGAAAATGAGCAGTTACGATGACATATTTTTTTCAAGCAAAATACTCCTTTTGAGCGATGTTTAGTACGGAATATGGGAACCCAATTCAGAGAATTGAACTTGGGAAATCACTAAAACCCTAAAAAGATTGCTTCCCGAAAGTTTTGAAAATTTGACGTTAGGAAAGGTATATTAGACTGTTCGCTAGAACACTGTTGTAAGTATAAATGAAATACAAACTTGCAGTACGGTTCTAAATGCGTATTCGCTGCTTGGTCAACGCCTTTTATCTGCTGCACTTTACAACGGCTATTCAAATCATTTTTTGTTTTTGCTCTAAATAGAAAAGATAATTAATATGTATTCACTGGCCGGAATGTTTCAAATGATCAAGTTCTGGCTGTATATTGTCGTACAGATGATTGGAAAGATGACAACTTAAAGTATTGAACAGAAGTAAACATTTAACACATAAAACAGTTTTTACATTTCAAACAATTTGATAAGCCATAGGCATTCATTGATAAAAATTAAGTCTGTTTTGTTCACTTAGTGGTGTTTTATGTGAGCCGTTGCTTTCCATGTGTTATTTTATGGGTGAATTATTAATCGCGTCTCTAACAAAGAAAAGAACGAAAAGATAATTAAATATTGTTTCAATTAATCAGTTACTCAGATATTGATCCGACCGAATGGAAACGAAACGAAAAGGTTCGGGTTCTTACAAATACTTGTTTCCAAATAGGTCATCAGAATCACTATAAGATCGACAATGTTCGGTATCGAAAAACGACATTCAAAGATTTTGATCCGGTGGAAAACGTATATGTGTCATTTCCAGTCTAACCTAAAGCGCAGGAAAAGCTCCCCCACGAACAGAATTTGGGCCAGGAATACAATCTGCCGGTTTTAGACGCTCCCGGATCTCAGGCTCGCGGGTACCCCCCCCCCTAAATCGGCCACGCTGAGTCGATTGATGGCAAAACTTTTCATGTGTTCACATGTGAAACGTGAGTAACATGGGTCACATAAAAGGGCAAGTTTCGCCTAACCGCTCGGATATGGGTGTGTGATAGCTCAATCGCTTAATCTCGACGAGCCAAGACGATTGGTACGCTGGGAAATTTTCTCCTGGATTTGGCCCGGGCTAATTCCCGCTTAGCCGCTGGGATTTGCGATATACGAATCGCTTCCTCTCGGTGAGACGAAGCCATTGGTACTGGTCTGTATGTTTGTGCTTATTCCGGAAGATATGGATTCCAATAATCCGACACTTACTCTTGTTTTTTGTCACTAATTTGAGCGTCTTCTTAAGAATTGAACTTAGTGGCTTACATTTTGGACCTATCAAATTTTTTGAAAAATGTTAGTTTTTCAATAGTATATTATTTTAAATCAACCTTAAATGGGACATAAAGACAATTTAATGCTCTAAATGAAAACCATAACTTACTGAGTTCGGCAAACGTGTGTTCCGATGATAACTAAATCATTTTGATTAGATGCATGCTACTGTACACTTTCATGTTTTGCAAGCAAAAATCACGTAAAGACTTTGTTTGACTTAAAAACAACTCCAAAGGCGATCCCGTTTTATTTGCTCGCTTACCATCTCGAAAATCGCACAACTGCTCGCCAACACTTTTCATATACCCTGGCAATTCGCTATTTCTGAACACTTCTAGATTTTGTACACAATCGCCAATACACTTCGCATGTTTATTATACCTGAAAATGGACAATATTACAAGGCTGTGGTAAAAAACCTTTAAAACTTACTTGCAAAGCCATGTCAATTCTTCACCTTCGAGATATTTTTGCTAAAATTTTCTGAATTGCTCATAATTTCGTATCAACATTTGCAGAACTTACACACTCATTAATACAGTTGCCCACACTCGCTATAAATTTCTGTATTATATTTGTAAAATAACGATTCATTAATTATTCCAGTGAATAATCAGAACAAATATTTATTCAAGAAAAGGAATACATTTTTTGTTTTTCTATGGGGCACAATTAATGTAGATTAGTTTTTATCTACAGAACACCATACATACAACATCAGCGTCTATGAGACACTTTTGAAATACTTACCTATATCTCTCTTGTTTCTTTGCGTCAATAGTTTCGCGTCTGAAACGTGGCTAAACAGGCACAACCCTTGAATAATAGTCAAAAAGAGGACTAAGGGCGTCATATTACCAGTTATTCAATAGACAGCAACTTGGCGTGGAGTAATGATTCTAAAATTTAGAAGAAAATTATGTTTCCGGCAAAAACATATGTATTGGTTTGGCCGGAAATTCCTGTCGGTGTTTTTTATGTCGGCCATTCTTATCAGTGATCAATAATTTCTTGGGAAGTGTTTATACTATTTAATGCACAAGAGAGTCCTTTATTGGAAAATGTGGAAAGCAAGCCTTTTATTATTTTCTTTCCTTAAAATTATTAATTCTCAAAACAATCTCCCTCATAACCACCTCCGGCATGTAATTTTTTATGAATATTCCAAAGGCACCAGTGCGGCCCAAACAGCTAAAAATATTAACGCAGTGTACGGCGAAGACTCTATTTCCACCCGAACCTGCGAGAGATGGTTTCCTCGTTTTAAACAAGGAAGTATTGACCTAGAAGATGAACCACACTCTGGAAGACCCTCCGAGCTAAATGAACCAGCACTTTTGGCATTATTAGCAGAAGACAACCGGCAATCAACACGCGATTTTGCAGAGCAGCTTGGGACCAGTCATTCTACAGTAGAAGACCATTTGAAAGCTATTGGCTATAAGAAAAAGTATGGTGCTTGGATACCGCACCACCTCGAATGTCCATTTCCCCCAATTTATTGTCCCGTTACCATCGTAAGTCCTTTTTACCCCGCCTAGTAACAGGGGACGAGAAGTGGATATTTCACGCCAACTTTCGCCGCAAAAGGCAATGGGTGGGCCCAGGAGAAAAGGCAAAACCTGATCCAAAGCCAGATCGCTATGGGAAAAGTTAATGCTCTCCGTCTGGTGGGATATGAAAGGCGTGATCCATTATGAACTGTTGGGCAGAAAGGAGAGACTCACCGCTGCTACGTACAGTGCTCAGCTTCGCCGGCTTGCACAAGCCATCAGGGAAAAGCGGCCTGAAAAGCCAAAGGTCATCCTTCAGCACGACAACGCTAGACCCCATGTTGCGAAACTAACCAAACAAACACTTCAGGACTTGAGCTGGGAAGTGTTGCCACATACTGCATACAGCCCAGACTTGGCCCCGTCAGACTACTGGTTGTTCCGGGATTTGGCCAACGAAATTGCAGAAAAACACTTTGAAAATGATGACGATGTCAAAAATCACCTTGATTTGTATTTTGCTCGTAAAAAGAAAATTTTCTGGGAAAGAGGCATCCGCCTTTTACCAGTAAGATGGACACACATTGTAGATCATAATGGTGATTATTATGAAGAACATTGATGAATAAATGTTTGATATATAAACGTTTAAAAACACCGACAAGAATTTCCGGCCAAACCAATAAATCGCTTCTCTACGTGATCAAGATTTACTAAAAATTTTATCTTTGGGCAAAATAAGGATTGAACGATGACAACAATGTCAATTTCAGTACTCGTGATGAAGGATTCTACACATTTAATTTCGCAAAAGGATTTATTTATAATGAGAATTGAGAAATATTGTGAACTTGCCTTCTAAAAACAATAGATAAATCTTTGCGTTTATGTAAAATCGCATATAAAAAAAATTTATGTATTATATCCTTATAGTAAGTTAGTGACGTCCGTGCGTCCCTCCGTCGGACGTTTTTGGAGGTCATTCTTAGGGGTGCTTATTCCATTTGTGAATGAGGTTTTGTCTGTGAATGAGGTTTTTGTATGTGACTGAGCCAAACTCAAACTGAGCCAAAATTTAGCTAAAATGTAGACAATTTTAGACAAAAATTTAGACAAAAATTTTATTTTGTCTAATCTCAGACTGAGCCAAACTCAGACTGAGTCTGAGTTTGCGAGCCACCGCAGGTGGCGAGCCAGTCCTGTGGTCGGGCGCTCCGCGCCCGACCACAGGACGGGCTTACTGATATAGACTCCCCGCGCGCTAGCGCGCGTTAGCGCGCTAGTATTTATGTTAATAGCAATACAAGATACAATTCACGTTAAAAGTTAATTAATATAATATCAGAATAACATTTACACAGTATTAATCAGAATGACTCATACTCTTCTCACAGTATGAGAGACTGATTGTGTTAGAATAACGCTAACTCACTAGTGATTATCCTAATATGTGGATTTATAAGCTGTCGCAAATGCAATAATTGAATTATGTGCTCCGTTATACAGAATGACTTCCGATAATGAATAATTATTCGTTGCTTGTTAACGTCCTGTGATTCCTCTAATAATGACTAGTTACTTTAAAACGCTCCTCACACAACACACATCCAGTGTATAAATGAATAGTACAGCGATGAAAAGTGTTTTATATTAAAAACAAATAAAAGGGTACTTAAATTTATTATTTAGAAATACTTTGAAAAACTATAAAAATAAAATACTGTAAAAAATTCTCTTTATCCCCTCTAACTAATCTGCACTTGTGCGTGGTCCGACAAAAACATTTTTCTGACAGATCGGAGCGGGTGATATCGAGCGAGCTCAAAATGTTCTCCAGCTCAAGGCAAGACGAATGCTAACAAAATCGGGTCAGAGCATAAAATTTTCGGGAGTTATGTTATCATCGAAAGTCAAGAAACCCGACGGCACAACTCAGTGCACTCAACGATGTAGGGTCTATTTATTTTGCTGGAGATAGAGTCATTCTTTTGGAAATAGTCTCTTAAACGTAATTTGATGCGCTGACCCCGAATCTACTACAGTCATACCTCGATATACCGCACACACGATAAGCCGCACTTTCGATCATCCGCACAAATCTGGCTGGAACGGATTTTTTCTATGCAAAATTCCCTCGATATACCGCATTTTGTGCGGTTAAACTCGATTTACCGCACAGATTTTTGCGGAACCAAAGTGAAATTTTCAAGTAAAATTTTTCGTTTATCCGCACAAAGAAAAATCGTACTCTTTTTGGCGCAAATTTGAATTTTTACACAAAATTTTCCTGTTTTTGTTCAATTTTTCGAAAATTTTGCAAAAATTTTTGCAAAAATCGGCCAAAACTCAGTAAAAAAATTCAAAATGTTTTGGGCGGGAATTCAAATTTTATTTTTTATTTTGAAAAAATGACAAAAAATATAGGAAATTTCGTTTAACCGCACAACTTTGCAATGGAAGGATTTTTTCCATGCAAAATTCCCTCGATATACCGCACTTCTGATAAACCGCACTTTCGATATACCGCACAAAATCGCCAGTCCCGATGTATGCGGTATATCGAGGTATGGCTGTATTAGATTTTTTGTATCACATCGAAAAATGCAACTTTGGGCTAAAAGCTACATTGACCCTTCATTGCCGAGCCGTGGGAGACCCTTCTATGCCGAAGCGATTTTTCGTTTTTGGGGTATGCCCGACGCGCGCCGCCGTATGAGCGCGCGCGCGCATGATCCGGGCGCGCGAGATGCGCGCGCGCGTTGGGCAGGTCTCTGGCTAGAGTCTTGCGCACGCGGCGCGCGTCAGGCGCGCGACGCGCGCGTGCACGGGGCGTTCGAAGCGCGCGTGCCCCAAAAAACAGTGGGTGCACTTTGAGCGCCCCGCGCGCGAGGCGCGCGCCGGGTGCGCGCGCGAAGTGTGCGAGGCTAGGGGGTGCCTAGGGGGTACCCTAGGCGCGTTTTGCGCGCCGGGCGCCCGCACGAGGCGCGCGCCCCGGGCGGTTTGCTTCAAGGCAGTCAGAGTGCACCAACTTTGCGCGCGCGCCAGGCGCGCGCCTCGCACGCTTGCGCGGGGCGCGCGCCTCACGTGCGCGCCGTGCGGGCGCAAAATTCGTTGCGTATCCGATCGGATACACCAGGCACCAATGGGGGTCACCAAAAGCGTATCTATTCGGATACACTAGGCAATGAAGGGTTAAGGCATTTTTAACCCAAGAATTGCGTTTGAGGTGTGATACAAAAAATCTTATTGCAGGTTCGGATTCATTTTCTACAATTTTCGAAGTTGTTAGAGTGTCTGTTATATTCCTTTCAACATATGCACAAAGTAGGAATACAAAGAAACTGGACTGTTCTAAGAATACAAAGGAGTCAGGCATTGAACGTCTTTTGTTTTAAACCTTCCATTCTTTCGTTCAAAATCCATTTTCATTAAGATTGTAAAAATTTTAAATTACACCACAATAAATTACTTGAATTTAACTGCAAACAGAAAAGAGGTAAAGTTGTGCGAAATCTTTTAAGTTTTATGTCCTTGATTTTATTTATTGCCAGAGATAAAGTGATGTGAAATCTGTGAACCTTATTTACGTCAAGCATTTCTCTTACAGTTTTGGCTAAATACACACACCTCCTATATTTATGATTTCAGGATAAAAGTGCAAATTGAATCGAGGAAAGAGCTCAAGTGTAATAATCTTCAAAAATGGCTCGTCGAAATCCCAACAGTGCAAACCGTTCTTCCTTGTGCCCCCACATATCAAAACCAGCTCAGGTTGGCAAAGTTTTTCTTGTACTAATACCGTATTCCCTCTTTTTTAGCCCTACCCAACAGAATGCCAATTGGCATCCTAGCTATTTTGAGAAAAATTAAGTGCTTATTTGTGTAGATCTCGTCGAGTTATGTATAAAAAACCAATGCCTAAACTTTGTCATTGAAATATCGAAGAAAATTGAGTCTGAAATATTAAATTCCAAAATTTTTTGGAGGTTTAATAATTTAAGCGCATGTGGCTAATCAAGAGGGAATACGATATATTTGTGTATTCACATACAAACATTTGTACGAAAATTTAATTAACAAGTTGCGGTATAATTAATTGGAGATGGGGAGTAAACCTGCGACCTTTTTCCAGTTCGGTTCCATTTTTCGTCTAAAACCTGAAAAATCAGCCGGAGTTCACTTCTGTTCTGTATTGAGGATTGTGTATGAACTCAAACTGAATTTTTTAGTCGGCCATTAGAGTTTAGCCATTTATCTGTTATGCGCAAAACCACAAGGAAGACAAAAAGTTATAATGAATGAAAAAAGAAAATAACATTATGAAAAGTAAAGTAAGGCTGAACAACCTTTATAAGGGCATATTTTAGGCTTGGGCAATACTAATGGAATTGAAACGCGAATTGAAACTGGAATTGTTTAATTCGTTTTTGAAGTTAATTAACATCACAATGTGAATGAATATCTTAGACCAGCAAAATGCAATAGAAAACAGCATCAGAACTAACACTTTTTAATCTGACATTTATTACGGTTTCAGAAAAGTGCGCTTATAATGGGAATCCTGATCCCACTTGGATATTGTCCTTTCTTGATTTGGGGCATCGAGGATGGCATAGCCCGTTACTCCATCGGCATGCTTCGCATTGTGTACATTTGTCCTGTTCTGGCTATCGTTGCTAGCCTCGTCACATTCGTCACATATTGTGCCAAAATTACCTGGGGCTACGCCATTGCTCTTGGATTGAATGGTATGTTTGTCTTTTACTAGAAACAGCACCGCCGCTATCGCGGCGTCCCGCGCCGAAAGAAAATTTTTTGTCTAAAAAATTTTAGTCTAAATTTTTTGAAAATCTGTATCAGCACATCCGTACGAACATTTTAAGCTATCACTTGCCCGGAAATGAGCAGTGGAAGGGGTCTAAACGTCAGTCCAGGGACGCAGAGACGGACAGTCGCACAATGGTTTCTTAGTAAAGTAACATTTGTTCAAAGGACAAGAATAGTCCTAAAAACATTAGGCAGGAAAATTTTAGCTAAAACATGATAAAATATGACAAACATAAAACATTTTATGAATCGAAAATTTATGATGAAAATGTGTAAAAAATATCAGTTTTATATTTTTGTGGTATGAAAATCCATGCATCCATTAGGGTTTCAAATTATATATATATATATAGGAGAAATGCAAATTTTAGTTAATATTGCAACTCGATTTGAAACAGAATTAGTAAACTTTGTTTTCATGTTTCTCGTTTTGTTTCTTTTTATATGATGAATATTTCAGGACTGAGCTTGTTAGGCTGGATCGTTGCTTTGGGCTGGCTGATCGCCTTATGGATCAAGTTCCCAGGATATTTCGGGACCAATACTACAGATATTTTCGTGTTGTTGTTAATTAAAATCATGTTTTGGATTACACACACCGCATTATTTGAATTGTCGCTTTCCTTTGCCTATTTGGAACGAAAGAAAGAAGAAACTCGAGCATCCCGTGACATTATACCTCTACATCCCACTTCGTCGTATCAAGAAAGCGCAGGTATTGACTGTTCCAGCGAAATCTGAGCATATTCCTGGAATTCAATTCGAGAATTAATGAAATTTGCAACTGAAACCCCCACATAATTATGTCTGTTATTCCTTCGTATTTCTAATAAATATATTTTGCCAATGCAGCAGAATGTAATTTTTCAGCAAAAAACATGTGCAATTGACACTCTCAAGTATCATTTCGGGACAGCAATTTTTCTGAAACCTGTTCTAAAAATTATTTTATATTTATGGAACCATTGTTCGTTAGTATTAGCTTGTCAATTAAGGATAGGCAAATTTCACCAAATCCTTAGAAATCTGAAATTTACCAAATGCTTATAAAATGTTTCAGAACGTTCGAAAAAATATTCCAAAATTGGTACCACGCAAGTTGCGCTGTGCCATAGCAATCCAAAACTTAGGCAATGCCTAATTTTAGTGTACAAGGAGATACGATTTCGGAATCAAACATTTTTATTTATTTCTTCATTTTTCTACTTTTTTATATTCATTTTTATATATTTCAAACAATGTTCGTTTTGCTGGTAGCCACAGGTGCTTTTTAAAGTGCTTGTCAAGCATATTCCATATAGTTTAAAGCATTTCCGGTTGCAAGCAAATCATCATGACCAATTCGACAAATTTTGATACGATTTTATTGTAAAGGAGTGTTGATAATTAGGCATTACGCATACGTAAAAGAGTTGTTCGAGATTGAGATTTGAGAACAAAGTGGTGAAAAATTATTGAGATTTTATAATTTCACATTTCTCCATTTCACATCTTTCAGTGCGCCTTTTAGTTAGCCGCCATTGTTGGTGAATGCAATCTGTGCTCTAACTACATCCACAACAGTGCCAAAAAATATACGTAGTGAGAGAGCATTCGTGAATAACATTTGTTCTTCTCTGTGCTAAACAGTTCCCATGGTCTACCAATATTTTGCATTTTTAAATAATCAAAAATTATGAAAAACAATACTAGCAATGGTTAATAATACAGACGTTTCTCGTTTATCGGAAATTTCAGTTATCGGGACGAAATTGGCCAGAACGGATTTTCCAAATACCGTATTACCTCTTGATTACGCCTATGGGCGGAAATTATTCAACCGCCCCCTCTAGACTGGCCGGAAATTAGAGCATGGGCATAAAGAGAAAGAATATGTTTATACTGATTTTGGTATAAAAGTAATTATCTTTTGAATTAGTATTTCAAAAAAAGACGAAAATTGCTGTTTCACAAATTATATTTTGTGCTCCAACAAACCCAAACGGCGCTGCAGAAAATGAATCACACGCAACAGAAGAAATGGTCACACAAATCTTCAAGATTCGCATCCAAAAACAGATAGAAACATAGATTCTTCTTATTGAAACCAATTACAGACGGCTCTGCCGAAAAACAAATCACAGGCAAAGAGGAGATGGAAGGCAGCTTTGATTCTAAAAGTAGAGAGTTGTTTTCATTGAAACCAATTACTACAACAAATTTTGTTAAATATAACAGTTGTTTCGCTCACTAACCGTTCTCCAGCCCATTCTCTTATTTAACCGAAAATTGAATCATTTATAACCCAAAAAAGCTGACTTGTTTCAATATTTAGTATTATTATATTCGCTATAAAAGCGAAATATATGGCGGCTGTTTACCCGGTTGTTGCCAATACTATCAAGGGCCTCACATTGGAAAAGAGGTTAAGTTCAAAGAAAAAAGTGAAAACCGTGAAAATTTCAAAAAATAACCGGGATGCTAAACATTTCTACTGTTTTAATTGTCTAATAATGCTCGTGTTGCTCAAAGTACTATACTACCTTATCTGGACTTGGTTTCACTTTCGAGATATTCTCTTCTTATCATCCTATACAATACACTTGAATTTTTCTTATATTTTCTCCTAGAACCTTCAACTAGGGAATGGGCGCCAATTCAAAACATTTCTTTCTTAGTCAACAAGCTTAGGAAAGGGACGGTACTAGCATCTCGCGATCTGTTAATTATCTAAGCATGCCTCGAGCTCAAGGTATCCCATCTCAAAGTATGTTTGGATTTGCTGCTGGTTTTCTCGGGAAAAACCCAATTCCGGGGAGTTACGTTATTGGTGTTACTGATTCACTCTTTTTTGTTACTGATACGGCATTGGCGTTGTGCGCAAATCCTTAAGCTTAGGCAAAGGCTTAGGTTTAGGCTTGGTTCTCTTGCAAGAAAAACCGAATCTGACCTCCTTACAGGGGTTAAATCCATAATTACACATTAAACATAGCTAATAATCGTCATTTTTTTTCAAAATTCAGCGATGTTTTCCGTCGTGAGCGAATTTTAAATATTTCCCACGTAAAAATCTTTTCCTATTTAAAAACGGCTCATTGCGCGCATAGCTTTACAGTTACCGTAATCCCTGTAATTGCTCCCCCTAAAATTAAATTACTCCCCCTCGGGAGTAGTTGAAAAATTACTCCCCTCCCTAAAATTTCTCCCCCCAAAAAAATGCGGTTTTTTCCATTTTTTTGCTCTTTTTAGCTAGTATTTCGTATGCCTAATAAAAATAGACAAAATTTAGACAAAATATAGTCTATTTTTAGCTATTTTTTAAAGATATCCAAAAAAACCAATTTTTTGCATAAAAAACCATGGGGGGACCCTATTGATTTTTTTGACAGATTTTTCAGAAAAATGATTTTTCATACCATAGGGTCCCCCTATGGTTTTTTGCAAAACATTTTCTAAAAAAAATTTTTTGCATAAAAACTCATAGGGGGGATCCTATGGTATGAAAAATAATTTTTCTGAAAAATTTGTCGAAAAAAATCAATAGGGTCCCCCCTATGGTTTTTTATCCAAAAAATTATTTTTAGAAAATTTTTGGCCAAAAAAATCATAGGGGGGACTCTATTGATTTTTTCGACAGATTTTTCAGAAAAATTATTTACAAAAATTTGGAGAAAAATGGCCAAAAATCCCAATAATTTTGAAAAATTACTCCCCTCCCTAAATTTACTCCCCTCCCCTATATTTACTCCTCCCCTCGGGGGGTAGTAGTTGAAAAATTACTTCCCGGGGGGGAGTAATTACAGGTATTACGGTAGGTAACAATTGAACAGAAACTCTTCAAACATAAACTGTTCATCTACACGTTAAAAATCCGCAAACCCAATTGTGCCGTCACGAGTATACGTGTAATTAAATTATATGGCCATTCTGCAGTACTAAAAATTGCCTTAGCACTTCTAATTGCTACTGAAGTCATAAATTTGTTTAAACATAAATTTAAGTATGCAATAAAATCAATCTCTCTGAATCGAAAGACTTTACTTAAGTATTGACTGACTTCGATCGTACCAACATATCATTCCCAGTATGAGCAACAACTAGAATTTTAAATACGCGAATTAGAGTTTACCGTTTAGCGAGTAGATAAAATATAAAGTTTAGATGGAACCAACTATGTGAGCGTATTTCAAGGAAATTGCAACTGCAATTTCGTTTTTATTAATTTAAAAAAGTGACTTCAGTTATATCCTCAGCCGCGCGTTTCGTTGCATGGATACTCTGTGCAATACCTCCTCACAATTATCTTAGCGAGCAAACCCAATTTCAAATTAGCGCCAAAATATAATTGCATTCCAAAGGGGTAAAAAGGGGCCGCTGAAAATTTTTAGTGAGGGGGATAGCTCGGCAGTGGTCTCCTCTAGTGATCGGTTTACTCTCTAACCGATTCTTTGATTCATTTTGCTAATTTTTCTAAATTTTTGAACGACTTTTGGAAATCTAAAGAAACGTTAACCTAGATAATTTAGTGTTATTAAAGATATCATAAAGTAAAAAAAATTTACTCACTTTAAGTGGGCAAAAAAATCATTCATATCGGTCGCCAGACAGTCAGAGAAAAACGACCGATACTACCGTATTCCCTCTAATTGCTATATAATATAAATATAAAAATATTACCCCCCTGTAATTATTATAATAATATTATATAATTAATATTTCAATGTCGCATCGCCGGAGGCGCGGCGAAAATTTTGAGAATTTTTGACGAAAAACTAAAAATTTTCAGTGTTCTGGGGTTGAATATTTCAAAAATTTATCGTCAAAATTTACCTTTTTAGCTAAATTTCTGAAACTTTTTCGGATTTTTGTCAAAGTTTCTCGAATAATTTTCAAAATTTAAACCATTTTGAATTGCCGGCCGAAATTATTTGGGCAAGATTTGAATTTTTCTAATTTATTATCAATATTTTACGAATTTTCGTGAGATTTTTATGAAAGCTTTCCATTTTCTGAATGATTTTAAAATAAATCTCTAAATTTTCAAGCGCATTTATTGCTCTGAATCATTGTTGACTATGAATTTTACTTTTTTAGCTATATTTCTCAAATAATTTTCAAAATTTAAACCGATTTTTTCCTTTCAGTTTTCACAATTTTTTCATAAGTTTTTATAATCTTGTCCTACCAGGGTTGGCCAGTTGTCCTCCCCAGGTTGGCCAGCTAACTTAAATCTCGAATCGGTCTCTGTCAACTTCAATCACAAATCATGGATTTGGTAACTGAAATATCGAATCATGGGTTTGGTAACTTAAATCTCGAATCATGGTTTTGGTAACTTAAATCTCGAATCATTTTTTGGTAATTTAAAATCTCGAATCAGGGGTTTTGGTAACCTAAATCTCGAATCGGTCTCTGTCAACTTCAATCACAAATCATGGATTTGGTAACTTAAATCTCGAATCAGGGCTTTGGTAACTAAAATCTCGAATCGGGGCTCTGTCAACTTCAATCACAAATCATGGGTTTGGTAACTTAAATCTCAAATCGTATCGAAATACCCATTCCCACAAATTTTGGGGTTTTAACGAATTTTCAGGTCCAGGACGAATTACGGGTCGAATCAGAAGCTGACCTCGCTGCCGATCATGTCGAAGAAGTATGGAAATAGTAAACCTAATTTAATTTCCGTATTGTGTTTTCCTATTTAGGACATCGGTCTCATTCCGCTTGATACTTTGCCGTTCCAAGATAGTCGAAAGCTCATCAAATTTCAGTCGTTATGCGATGACAGCCAGATCAATTCTTCATTGCAGGTAGTTACCTATCTTTTTTGTTTTCAGTTGCTTTTAAATGTATTTGAATATTCCCCCAAACTAAAAAGTTGTAAGCTCTGAGGACGGCAAATGTGCGGATGGATGGAGCAACCCGGATCTCGCGATCCAGCCGTTAGCCAGAGGCGAGTGATAGCTCAATCGATAGCTCTCGAAAAGTTAGGCTAGGGAAACCAAAAATTTTCAAAATTTGAATATTTGAATTGGCGCCAAAACACAAAAACGTATTTTTAAGGGTTTTGACCAAGGAAAGTGGTGTTTTTATGTTCTAGACGGCCTAAGGCCAAGTTTTAACGCAAAGCGTTAAAATTTATTGAGTTCATCGAATTCATTGACCCGACGGTTAACTAGCAGCTTTGCTGCTAGTTAATATAATACAATGAACATAACGAAATGTAAGCCTGTTGACGAAATAAACTTTCAACATGCATATATTTGGCTCTATTCTAAAACGCATTAACAAATTTGTTTTCTTTCTTCTAATCAACATCTTTGCATATATGAATGAGACCTGACGAGGTCTACTCTAGTTAGCAAGTGCCCAAGCGCCAATTAGCGCAAGTTTGAAATGGTTATGAGCTAACTCACGTTTCACGTGGGTAAGCCCCAAATCTGATATTGCTAACCCCCTATAAAATACGATTCTAGAGGGGGTTACCAATATCAGATTTGGGGCTTACCCACGTGAAACGTGAGTTAGCTCATAACTATTTTCAAACTTGCGCTAATTGGCGCTTGGGCACTTGTAAACTAGAGTAGACCTCGTCAGATCTCATTTATAACATGAAATTGCTTTATTCCTCTGTTTATATGATTATTTATGTTTATGATTTATTAATTGCGTTATGATTTCTTGTGTAGGACTTTGGTCTGATTCCACTTGATACTTCGCCGATCCGAGATAGTCGAAAGAGAATCAAATACAAGTCGCTATGCGATGATGGACAGATCGATTCGACATTACAGGTAGTTGCCTATTGTGGTCTTCAGTTACTTTAAATGTTTATCCAAATTATATTCTATCATTTGGCGCTATTCCCGAACGCCTTAATCAAGTTATTATTTTCTCCTAAACACCTTTTTGTGTATGAAATAAAAAGTAGTGAAAATTGATGGTAAAAATTAAACACAATTTATCTGTGCTAGAATCGTATTTTATTTGCATATCGGCAGAACGTGATCCTCCAAAAGATATGTTTCAATGTTATATGGTTGGCTAAAAACACGGCACACACATATTTGTGATTGGCAATTGTATCGACGAAAAATAACGTCGTTTCCAGGCACACATTCACCCTATTCCTCTTTGTTCTTTTCTGATTGTAGTACGATAGTTTATGAGGAGGTAGAACAAAGATACTTCTAGCAAAAATGGCAATTTAGGAACAAAGAAATTTAGTTTCTGAGGCTCCAGCGTCTTCAGAGCGCATCTTAATGGGAATAAACATCTTTATCTGATTTGATTTCACGCCATTTTATTCAGTTTGTAAATTATCGATAGTAGAGTACTTTTTCAATGAAACTTTTATTTTTGGATTTCAATCATTGTTACACATTCTCATTCTTCCTTTTATCACTGTGTACTGTAGTGTCTATTCCAGCTGAACTTATCGACTACCTCTTCACTTTGAGGAACACTCTTTTATTCGCACATCACCTCTCATTTTATTCGGTTAGTAAATTATTGATAGTAGAGTTAAATTATTATAGGTTCTAAACAAGAGTTGCGAAAGTTTGTCGAAATTATCCGAAAGCCAAGCGAAAATGTCGTCTGCTGTTATGGTCGAGAGCTCAGCAGTATTGCAATCCATTCTGAAGAAGAACCAAAGTCGAGATCATGCATCGGCTATTACTTCTATTCCAAATGCTATTCCGGTCTACATCGCTCATATTCGGGATTCAAAAACCGTCTTCTACAGGTGTGTCTTTTTACGACATGTACATTTTTTGAATACACTCTAAGACATGCGATCAATATAGTTCCTTGATTCCATAGGACCACCCAGCGGCTTCGCCGCATGGCGACGCCCATGTTCATCCCGGATTTCCGAAAGCCATAAATCCCGGCATAATCGGTCTTTGTCGGCGAGACCGGTACCAATCGTCTTGTCTCGCCGAGACGAAGCGATTGACGTATCACACGCCCGGATCCGAGCGGCGCAGCGAAAGTTAGCCCTTTTTCTTTTGAAAAATCCTTGTTAGTGTTATTACTAGGGCCAGGATTCTTAGGTCCGAACCTAAAAAAACCTAAAAAACCTAAAAAAACCTATTTTGGCCTTTTTTGGGAAATTTTAGGTCCCAAAATCAATAGGGTCCCCCCTTTGGAATTTTTTTTCCGGCGCCGCCGAAGGCGGCGCCGAAAAGGAAAAAAATTTTGTTGAAAAAAATTTCAAAATTTTTTAACAAAATTTTGAAACAATTTTGGAAAAATTTCTCGAAAAATATTTGAATTTTTATAAAAATTTTTAAAAATTTGGCAAATTTTGATCAAAATCTCCCACAAATACGGTCCTAAAATGACCTTTTTGGGGAATTTTGGGGAAATTTCATCCTAAAATGACCATTTTGGTGGGACCTAAAAGGGACCTAAAATGGCCTTTTTTTGGACCTTTTTAGGTACCTAAAATGCGATTTTTGGGACCTAAAAATCCTGGCCCTAGTTATGACGTATAAATTAAACTATACTGCATATTGCATATACATTGAGGGAAGGATAGGGACAATAAAACGTTTATCTGGCTTGACCCACCCAATGCAATCTGTATTTTTCTGGTTGTAATTATTTGTAAAATATTTCAGAACTGCTGAAATGTTCGAAAGTTACAAGCAACTCGAGAAGACAATCGCTGGATCTGTGGTAAGTTACCATTTTTATACCGTTCTATTACGTTTGGGGAACAGTTGAATATAAAAGTAGAATATAAAAATGCAGATTTTGCTGAGTGGTGTTCTATTTAAAGTAGGGTGGCACGGGGACGGGGATTTTGCGTTCGGGGGCGCCCCCGAAAGTCGGGGATAATTTTTTCGGGGATCGGGGATTTTCCCCGACTTTGAGTCGGGGCCCCGGCCCCCCCCGGGGATTTCGTAATTTTCCAAAAAGTGCTATTTTTTTCATAAAAATCGCCAAAATTTTCAAAAAAGGAGTTATTTTCGTTAAAACCTCATTTTTTATTATAAATTCCAGCTAATATCGATCATTTTCCTTTAAAATAAGGTTATTAAAAAATTTTCTTCAAATTTAGCTGTTTTTCAAAATTTTTCACTGTCGAAAAACAATAGAGAAAAAACTGCGCCGCAGGCGAAAATTTTTCAATTCTTGGCGGTTTTCATATAAAAATTTGCACTATTTTAAAAATACTTGAAGGAAAAGCGGTAAGCCGCAGGCGAAAATTTTTTAATTTGGAATGGTGGTTCATTAAAATTTTCTAAAATTTTTCCCGGACAAAAAACCGATCCGACCGTCAAAAAGCCCGGTATTTCCATTCCGATCCGACCCTATCTCCCAGCCCTGGTCTGAAGATGTAATTTATAGTTAATATATTGAAATATAGTTGTGGTCTGGGGGCGATAGCCCCGAGACGGTGGCGAATTTTTTATGTTTCGAATCGGTTTTCATTGAAAATTTTCCATATTTCTCGAAAAAGTTCAAAATTTTTCGCTCGGCGGCGCCCTGCCGGGCGCCGCCGAGCGCATTCTTAGGGGTGCTTAATTTCCCACGGGGCCCCGGGGATTCCATTTCGGGGATTTGTCCCCCGGGTTTTTTTTCGGGGGCGATCCCCGTCCCCGAAAATCGAAAAATCGTCGGGGAACCCCCCCCCCGTCCCCGGGGCCCCCCCGCGAGCCACCCTAATTTAAAGTCTTTTATAAGAATCCATATTTTCGGCGTTAGACTGCTTTCACTCATTCAGCACATTTACACTGATGCAAATCTGCTGAATTTACATCTGTATTGCCACACGAATTACTAATTTCAGAGGAATGCTAAGCTTACTGAGGTCTCTCCATTTAACTTGATGCCGAAGCTGATGTATTTGTTCAAGGACAGCTCCAACAACAAGTTTCATCGAGTCCGTGTTATCGAGGGAGGTGGGTTTCATCGTAACGTTTTCATCATAAACAAACTTATGTTTCAGTGTTCTTGAAAGGCAAGACCGATGTTCGATATGAGTTTGTCGACTCGGGAGAGCAGCAAGATTACTTCGAAGGAATGGGCGCATTTTACCCAATTACGAAAGAGGTATTTTTTATTAAAAATTTAGTTCCGTAGCAATTCTGAAAATTTACGTATGTTTGCATAAAAACAGTCGGTATTTCTTTGGATTCTCAACAAGAGATCGAGCAATTTATTTTCGTACACACATATAAATGATCTGTAGGAGGGAATACATTATTTGATCTAAATTCATCAACAATTTTAGATCCGATTGTGGGAGAAGACCGTGACTGAGCCATTCTCACTGGCTTGCGTTGAGGGCAAAGAGAATATTTTCACCGTTGCTAAGTTGCGAACGCTTGTGCCGAGCGAAGACCAATGCTGCTTCCTTTCGGTACAACAAAACGAAAGTTCAACTTGCGCGAAAGATAAAGAAAATCAGAAGCCGGGTTGTGAGCAATTCCGATACAGCTACCGTTCGTTGAAGCCGAATGACTATCCAGCTCACCGGCCGCAAGTGACGTTGTATCGAAATGATGGCACCGATCTCAACAAGAAGTACAATGAATATCTGCGACAGCGCGCCGGCAAAGAAGCATGAGCAGTACACGTACCTTGACTTGACAAAGATAATTTTTGTTACAAACTTCTCATTTTGACATATTGTAAACATAATTTCAATTTGCATTGACTTTAATTAATAAGTTGAGTAAATAAACTCATAAATTTGTTTCGACTCACAAATTTATTATTTGTTTGCACAGCGAGATATGTTCTCGCAGGGTTAGCTATGGTACTTGTTGTGTATTCTGTGTTGTTTTAGACTTTTCCGCACACAAGTTTATTCTGGTTCAAAAGCGATATTACAGGCAATTATTTGTGATAAAAGCGATCCTCAAAAGGAATGCAAGAATGAATAAAGACTGAATGAAATTGAATGAAATGATTCCCAGAGGATGTTTTTATATGGCAAGTTTTCCGAACAAATGGGCGGAGTGCAATGGTCTTGGTTTGGCTTAGGGCCCCACCCTATCCGGCTGGCGTTGGGGTGGCACGAGCAAGCTTAACGTTAGCATGCACCTTTTTAGAATAGATAATTAGATAATAATCTTATAAGCAAATTAGATGATTTAAGATCAATCTTAGAACACTTCATCCCTTCCCTTTCGAAAAATTAATCTCCGGGGATTTTAATGAATTCCGTCCTTAACAATTTTAAGAGTACATCATTTTGATATATTTAATTTGAACTG
>JAKKPZ010000399.1:0-38844 GCA_022814885.1 Ditylenchus destructor
TCAGGGCTATTGTACCTCATACGTTCCTTAATAATGCCCCTGCCTAATGCGAGAGTAGCGAATTCGTAACGGTTGACATGTTCGCGAGCCGCTTCAATTGTCATGAGGAGGTACATGTAACACTGAAACAAATCCCCTGAGGTATCATTTGGGGAGTTGTGGGGAGGATCTCCTCTTTCCATGATTTTTTCCAGGATACCTGTGGGCGTTTTTGACATAGAATCCGAACTTGACCATATTACTGCGATAAAAAACATGATAGCATCAATTACAAAATTTCAGATGGTACTCATATACTTGGCGGTGCTCGAAGCCTTGGGAGTTTTCTCTTTGCTCTTCATACGGTATTGGAGTCTTTGGTATCGGAAGACCATTCGTGGATTCAAATTCATTGCACAACATACGGAATGGAATGTTGTTGCGAGGAATGAAACGCTCTCTGTCAAATTCCAAATCGAAGAGACTCTCGAAATAACTGGCCTTTTCCTACCTGTTATCATAGTCAAATGCACCTTGGGACTTTTTTCTTACACTGTTGCCAGCATAGCAAACCATGTAAGTCAAATTTGCAATATCATTTGATTCAGATGCCAATCACTTTTTCACACCGTCTGCTTAAAATATTACTTACCTTAGCAAAATTCAAAAATTAGCCATTACGAAAAAATCGACACAGAGACACTAGTAACAAATAGTGTAGTAACAACATAGAGAAAATACTAAAAAATTGATTTTCCATCATTTTTTCTATTTGCAAGTGGGAGGGCCTCTTATAAATTTTACTGTAGCATGTACTTTCAGATCTGGGCACATCCCCCAGCAGATATCCAGCTGATAATTCTCGAGTTAGTAAACCCTGGACTTATTTCCCCCTTCTTCACTTCACTTATATTAGCCCATGGGACTGGTCAGTTATCGCGTCTGTTTCGCTGCCGTGCCGAAACTCGGTCACGGATTTCAACAATTGTGAACACAAACAGCAGTCAGGACGACTACTTTGACCGATTGAAGCAACTCTTTGAGAAAAATGCACCGGATCCCGCGAAGAAATACGAGAGAAGTCCGTTTCAGCGGTTAAATCCAGCTGCTAATCGTGTGTCTGATTTGTCTTTGTAATGTAAGATGTGTTAAACATAAAGATATTTTTAATGTTAAAGCCTAATGCTTCGCGTACAATCAAAACGGCGTCCTCGCCAGAAAACGGCGCCGTTTTTCTGGCCCACGTCTCTTTTTCGTCTGCCGTCTCTTTAAAGAGACAACGTCTGCCCTCTCTCTCTCAAAAAACGGCGGAGTGCTTACAATGCGCCGTTTTTCTGGCGCCAGAAAAACGGCGGCGATCAATATATTTTGATCGACCTGGAAGGACAAAAATGCCGAAATATGCAAACAAATTACATATTCGGAATCTAGACGCAAAGTTGGCATAGGAAGATCAATATCAGATTTGAAAAAAATCACGAAAAATTAAGCGAAAAATGGTGCTAAACATAGCACATAATCGTCATTTTTGTTGTTCACTGGTGCTTTTCTAGTCTTGTTCTGTCAAATGTTGCTCCTTTTATCTATGGCCGCCACACTCTCTCATTTGACGGCGCCAGAAAACGGCGCATTGTAACCACGCAAAACGGTACGCGAAGCATAAACCAACCAACGCAGAAACCATTTTGCTAACTCAAAATTGTATTTTATCTTGGATACTATCCTGTTATTGGAGAAAGAGGGTCTATTTTAACGTAAAAAATTTTTTACGTAAAATGTTTTGTTGTATAAATCTATTCCTCCTCCTTTTCTCAAAAATGTCTTACCTTATAAAGGTATTGTCTTTATGAAATCCATAGAAACTCATATATTGTAAGGGCCCCCCCCTCCAATAAGGGCCCCCCAAAAAGTACCGCTTTTTGGTGGTATTCAAAATTTTTTCAGAGTTTAATGCATATTATGTGTGAATTTTAGGTATTCCCAAGTATTCTATATTATATTTGCATCTACTGTCGAAAAATGTTTTACTTCAAAATCTGTAAAATTTTTCAGCAAAATGTCCGAAAAACCATAGAGGGGACCCTATTGATTTTTTGACAAATTTTCAGAAAATGATTTTTCAAAACCATAGGGTCCCGCCTATGGTTTTTTGGCAAATAATTTTTTTAAGAAAATTTTTTGGCCAAAAAACCATAGGGAGGACCCTATGGTTTGGAAAAATCATTTTCTGAAAAATTTATCAAAAAATCAATAGAGTACCTCCTATGGTGTTTTGGTCAAAAAATTTTCGTAAAAAAATTATTTGTCAAAATACCATAGGGAGGACCCTATGGTTTTTGAAAAATCATTTTCTGAAAAATTTGTCAAAAAATCAATAGGGTACCCCCTATGGTTTTTCGGATATTTTGCTGAAAAATTCGAAAAATTTTACAGATTTTGAAGAAAATCTCAAAAAATTTCCCTCGCCGGCGAGGGTTGAAAAATAAGCGCCCCCTCCCAATAAGCGCACCCCCTCCAATAAGGGTCCCCTAGAGGGATATTGAAAAATAAGGGCCCCGGGGCCCTTATTGGAGGGAATACGGTACCAGGTTTTTGAATCTTTGAAACGAAACCGCGGTTTTGATCTCAGATGTGAAGTTACCAAAGTTGGTTTGATTGAGACAAATGCGGAACCTTCTCACCCAAGGCAAAAGAATGGCATTGAAGAAAAATAATTTTACGTAGAACTTTACGTACTACTGCTTTAATTTCAATTGTCTTTCACTTAATAGTAATGAAAATGTGAAACAGACTGTTTAGCATTGCATTCAACTGAATTGTAGCTTTCTTCCCAGTAAAGCATGAGAAAGTGCAATTTGACATTAAACGTATTAAATATTCAATTCATAAATGATCAACTTCATAATTTTTATTGTAGTCAATTCCTACGTCAAAGTAGTCAATACTTTTCCACTCGAAAATATTTTTAATTTTTCGATAAAAGTAATCTCTGCTATGTTTAATTTAAGTCGAGCATTCTAGTAAAGGGGATGTTTAGTTTAGGCAACATTTCCAGCAGCCATTAGTCATTTCATAATAACGGGCCACTATAATTTGTCTAGTCACTATGAATTCTCAAAACAACCAGCCACCTTATGGCTTTTTGAACCCACAAATTATCTCAGTATCGAGATATTTTCAACTTGCTCGAGGCATTTCCCTTCTAACTTGCTTTGTGACTAACTCTTGTCTGGTCAACAACTTTGTTTTCGCAGCTATTCTGCAAAAATCGCAATGACCTCATTAGTATTCCCGGCTATGCTTCCAGAAAATTGCCAAAATGCTGAACTTATAGCCCAAAGTGTACTATATAAAACGTTGATTGTAGTGAAGGGCCTGGCTTGTATCTTGTCTATTGTTATACTGACATTCCTGGCGTTCTCAAAGGTATCACTTTCTTAGTTAAACTTAAGCCCGAAATTACGAATATGGCCTGTCGGCAGAACAGCATGCAAAAAACTGACTAAAAATAGTTTTTTCAACACTGAAAAATTGAAAGTCAAAATAGTTAGATGATCCAAGTTACGATCTGATTAAAAATTTAAAAATGAGATATATCCAAACAGAATAACCAAAAAATATGATCAAATACGATTTCAGCTTCAAGTGCGAATATTTCATCCCAACACGAAAATAATAGCACTCGTTGTATGCACTTTTGTGTGTTTGGTAGCGGCTAATGTAACATTGACTAACATACTGGAAATATGGAGGTACGAAGTTTGATTAGGGATATACAACTTCTCTGGGAACTAGCGAAGTGGGGCCGCTTCGCGGCCCTCACTTCGCTAGGAAGCGGGGAGCCTAAACCTGCGGCGCTTCGCGCACCGCCATCAGTATGCCCCCAGTGGCTTTGTCAGGGGAGCCTCGCGGCCTTCGGCCGCTCGATAGGACTCTCCGTCATATCCTAAATCAGTATGCCCCCAGTGGCTTTGTCAGGGGAGCCTCGCGGCCTTCGGCCGCTCGATAGGACTCTCCGAGCGAAAGCGTGACAAAACCTTACGGACAAAAATAGACACCCCTAAAAATGCCTTCCAGCGAAAGCGTGACAAAACCTTACGGACAAAAATAGACACCCCAAATTTTTGTCTAAAAAATTTAGTCTAAATTTAGTCTACATTTAGTCTAAATTTGTCGAAAAACATACTCAGCTCGTCTATACGAACATTTTAAGCTATCACTTGCCCATAAATCACTGGTGCAAGGGGTCTAACCGCGAAAGCGTGACAAAACATTACGGACAAAATAAGGGATCAAAGATCATGTTCGTCGGACGGACGGACTGACTGATCTAGCTTACTTGGGGGATGGCCCTTACATAAAGGCATGTGATTAATCAAAGATTCAATGGAGAATGGTGGTTCTAATTTCAAAGGTCAAATATGGGAACTGGCATTGTGTTCTATCGTAATTGATAAAGATCTCAGAGAAAAATTATCATCATTTCCTAAAGAAATCAGCCAATTTGTGACTTTTCCCTTGAAATTTGGATAAGCAATTCTCCATAGCATCTTTGCTTAATCACACACGCTTTATAGCTGGCAATCTTTCCAAGACTCGCCCAAGACATAGACATTCCCGGTCAGGTGAGAGGTCATTTGACCGGGAAAATAACCCTTCAGTCAAGTTAAACGAAGCTTAACATGACCTGATGGTGATCAGACTCAAAAATCCTTACAAATATTTTTCATTAAGCAATAATTTCTTCAATACCGTTAATTAACCCCGGGGCAGGTTGAATAATTTAATCCCGAATAAAAGGATTAACTGAATTTCTTCTTCTAACTTAGGATTTCTTATCCGTACGATAATCCGTGTGATCGACTCTGGTCAATTCGGTCAATATTCTGCTTGCGTTCCATGTACGTCATTTTCATGAATGGAGTGAATTCTTCACTGATCGTACTGTGCATTGAGCGTTTTGTTTGTATTTGCCGAATAAATAATTACGAGCAAAGCTCAAAGCCCGTTCTTGTTGCCGTTTTTCTGATCATAACGGTACTACTACTATAGCAGTGAACTATTGTGTTATTTTTTGTTGTTCTATTTTTCAGACGGCTATATTTTCTGTGATATTCACTGTGGTTTATGCATCAGGTGTGGATTGGAATGAGCGCGTCGCTGTAACGACTCTAAGAAACCAGAAAAACGGAGCGTTTTACCAGGTAAGATTATGGCGGATTTGTGTGCAAACGCTTATAAAGGCGTACTTTAGACGTAGCTTAAACAAGGCCACACTTAGGCTAGACCTAGTCTAACCCGGTGTTCACAATAGCGGTACCGATACCGATGGCGCGACCGATACCGATACCGAAGAACCGATGTGTTCACAATCAACTTTTTCACATTTTTGCACATTTTTTTCAAATTTTTTGTACTAATGTCTGAAAAAGTATTCTAGAATGTTTTAGAATGCTCTATAGTGTTTAAAAATCGTTTTTTATATCAAAATATGGAATTTTTGGGCTTTCTCAGATAATGCCTTACCGAGACCGATACCGATGTGCTCACAATCAACTTTTTTAAATTTTTGTGTCATTAATTATTCTAGAATGCTCTAGAATACCTTAAAAACCATTTTTAGAGCCGGATTAAGCGGATTTGAACTGATTTTGAGTGGATTAAGCTATATTTTGTTCATATTACGTCGATTTTAGGTGAATTAGAAGTAGATTAAGATGGATTTGAGCTGGTTTAAGATGGTTTTGGGCTGGATTAAGATGGTTTTGAGCTGGATTAAGATGGTTTTGGGCTGGATGGAGCTGCAATGGATTCATATTAAGTGGATTTCATGAGAAGCTGAGTGAGATAAACGGATTTGAGCTGGTTTTAAGCGAGATTAAGATGGATTTAAGCCGGATTACGCGGTTTTGAGCTGATTTTGTGCTGGATTAAGGTGTGTTGACTGGATTGATATCGATTTGAGCTGGTTCTCAGTGGGATTAAGCGGATTTGAGCTGTTTTTAAGCGAGATTATGATAGATTTGAGCTAGTTTCGAGGGGATTAAGGTGAATTAAGCTATATTTTATTCATATTACATCGATTTGATGAGATTTAGAAGCAGATTAAGATGGTTTGGTGCTGAATTGAGCTGCACCTGATTCATATTAACTGGATTTCATGAGAAACTGAGTGAGATAAAGCGGATTTGAGCTGGTTTTCAGCGGGATTAAGCGGATTCGAGCTGATTTTGAGTGGGATTAAGCGGATTTGAGCCGTTTTTAAGCGAGATTATGACGGATTCAGCTGGTTTTCACTGGAATTAAACGGATTTGAGCTGGTTTGAGTGGGATTTAGCGGGTTTGGGCAGGTTTTCAGCTGGATTTGGGCCGGATTAAGTGGTTTTGAGCTGGTTTTCAGTGGGATTAAGGGGATTTGAGCTTGTTTTGAGTGGGATTTAGCGGGTTTGGGCAGGTTTTCAGTGGGATTAAGCGGATTTGAGCTGGTTTTGAGTGGGATTTAGCGGGTTTGGGCAGGTTTTCAGTGGGATTAAGCAGATTTGAGCTGGTTTCGAGCGGGATAAAGGGGATTTGAGCTGGTTTTCAGCGGGATTAAGCGGTTTTGAGCTGGTTTTCAGCTGGATTTGGGCCGGATTAAGTGGTTTTGAGCTTGTTTTCAGTGAGATTAAGTGGATTTGAGTTGTTTTTAAGCGAGATAAAGCGGATTTGAGCTGGTTTTCAGCTGGATCACGTGGTTTTTAGCTGGTTTTCAACTGGATTAAGCGGATTTGAGCTGGTTTTCACTGGAATTTAAGCGGTTTTTAGCTTGTTCTGAGTGGGATTAAGCGGTTTTGAGCTGGTTTCGTGTGGGTTTGAGCTGATTTTGCGTGGGATTAAGCGAATATAAGCTGGTTTCAGGAAAATCGAGGTTCCGAAATTTTGCCAATTTCACCTACATAGGGGTTTTTCGATGCGGGGAATCCGAATTTGAGGTTAGATTTTAGTTGGTCCCGACACGAAAATACGAAAAACCGGTATTTTCTTCAAAAAATGGGCTTTTTGGTCCAAAATGACTCAAAAATGGCAATTTTTGACGCGATATGAAGAAACTAATTGCAGATTCGGAATCAGCGCATCGAAATACCCCTAAAAACACATTTTGCAGAAAAATTCGAAAAATTTTGATTTTTTGCCATTTTCAGACCACATGGTTTTCCGAAAAAAAATCGATTTTTTGAAAATGTGGAGCAGTATTACGTAAAATGTGTTTTTAGGGGTATTTCGATGCGCTGATTCCGAATCTGCAATTAGTTTCTTCATATCGCGTTAAAAATTGCCATTTTTGGGCCGTTTTTGACCGAAAAAGCCCATTTTTGAAGAAAATAGCAGTTTTCCATAATTTCATGGCAGGACCAACAAAAATCTGACCTCAAATTCGGATTCCCCGCATCGAAAAACCCCTATATTGGTGAAATCGGCAAAGTTCTCTGACAAATTCTCACCTCTTTATGTGGTCAATATATCAAAAACTAGGCTTTTTTCCAGCGCCTTCGGCGCTGGAAAAAACCTAGGTCGGCTGGCGCCGACATCGCGGCCTTCGGCCGCTCAAAGGGTGCGGTTCGGGAGTCTGAGTACCATGCTTTAGTCTGTGCATGTTTAATTAAAAAATCGAGGTTTGAGAGAGATTAGTATCACTGGTTTAATTTTGAGTGAGGGTGCGGTCGACCGTCCGGCCCTCGGGACCCTCGTGGGCCCGCCCCTTTTCCAACCCTCCCCTTGGCCGCTCCACCCCTATTTTGGGCCCAGCCTCTCTTCTTAGGTCAGTCCAGAAATTGGGCCAGCCAGCGTTTAGGCCAGTCCATCGTTAGGGTGCGGTCGACCGCCGCGGCCTTCGGCCGCTCCAATCCTACGTTCTTGGGGCCAGCCAGAAAGTCTGAGTGTTAACCATTACTGCTGCCCAACCCCCCAGGCGGAAAAAAAAAAAAACAAAAAAAACCCCGGGACTGACACGAAAATAAGCATGGATAGAATGACCCTCCGAAAAACCGGGATGACACGAAAAATAAGCAGTGGATAGAATGACCCCCCGAAAAACGGGCTGACACGAAAAATAGCACTGGGATAGAATGAGCTTCCCTGAAAAAACAGGAGGGTCTGACACGAAAAATGAGCAGTGGGTAATCCCTCCCGTAAATACGGGACTTTTCTTAGTCACCCGAAAATAAGCGTTTCTTAGGATAGATGGGGACCCCGCCTTCCCGCCAATCCCTTACCGGGGGCGCCCAGAAAAGTTAATTACTGCTGAGAATGAAAAAAAACCGAAAAAACCGGGACTGACACGAAAAATAAGCACTGGATAGAATGACCCTCCCGAAAAAACCGGGACTGACACGAAAAATAAGCAGTGGATAGAATGACCCTCCCGAAAAAACCGGGACTGACACGAAAAATAAGCACTGGATAGAATGACCCTCCCGAAAAAACCGGGACTGACACGAAAAATAAGCACTGGAAACCGAAAATTCAGGTACATTTAGTCTATATTTTGTCTAAATTTGTCTACATTTTAGCTAAATTTTGACGTAAAATTCGGATTCCCCGCTAAAAATTACTCTAAAATAGGTACATTTCAAAAAAGCACCCCTAAGAATGCACCTCTGCAAAATGAAATAAGCACCCCTAAGAATGAGCTCACAAAACGTGGAAACAATGCACTGAAATACTAGGTAAAGAGATTTTTCCAATTCTTATACAAAGGGTTTTTCGAAATTCGGGAATCCGAATTTACAATTTTAAAACAATACCTTTCCACAAATAAAAACCGCTATTTCCTTCAAAAAATAAATTTTTTGTTCTTAGCTCACGGGCTTCAAATGGCCCATTTTACGGCGCGGGTCCTAAGAAAAAACCGAATTTGGCAAATAATAGGAATTCGTTTTCGCATTCAGAATACCCTAAAAACACATTTTGCGTAATACTGCTCCACATTTTCAAAATCGATTTTTTTCAGAAAACCATGTGGTCCCCCCTATGGTCTGAAAATGGTATAAAAACCAATTTTTTTTTTCAGCAAAATGTGTTTTTAGGGGTATATCGATGCGCTGATTCCGAATCTGCAACTAGTTTATTCATAACGCGTCAAAAATTGCCATTTTTGGGGCCATTTTTGACCAAAAAAGGCCATTTTTTGAAGGAAAATCGGTACATTTTCTATATTTTGTCTAAATTTGCAAACTAAATTTGCCCGTAAAATTCGGATTCCCGCTGAAAATTACTCTAAAAAGGTAACATTTCAAAAAGTTCCCTAAAATGTCACCTCTTAAAATGTAAGCCCCCTAAAATACCAAAAACGGGCTTTTGCCGAAAATAGTAAAAATTACCAAATTCTTATAGCAAAAAGGCGACTTCGTAAATATAAAAGCAGCAATATTCTAAATGACCGATATTTACAATATAAATCATAAAACAATACACTTTTCCTACTCAAATCCCGTAAAAACACGTTTTTAAGATTTGGCGCGAATTCAAATTTTAAATAATAAAAATATAAAATTTTCTCGTTTCTGTAGCTCACGGGCTTTCTTACTCATAAAAAACGGCTGACAGGATCCTAAGATATAAAATCTCGAATTATGGTCAAATAATAGGGTAAATATGTGCGTTTTCTGCATTTGGGCAGAATGCCAAGAAAACGCCAAAAATGTGATATTTTGTTAAAATATAATGTCATATTCGGATTCAGCACAAAAAATTACCCCTAGCAGCATATTTTGTGCGGCGACTTATTTTGTGCGGCAAAAATCCCGAAAAATGACCATATTTGGGCATAATGCCAAAAAGCGCTAAAAATTCAAAGTTGGCGTCAAACTGACCAAAAATCTGAATTCCCCGTGGCCGATAACCCTAATAGCAGTCTTTGCCACTTTTCCACCACTTATTTCCTCTTAGTTTGGTAATTGCTGAAAATGGGCGAGACCGATACCGGTACCGATGAAATTGGCAAATTGAAAATCGAAATTCTCGACATTTTTCAAAAACCCAACGACTGCGATGTTATTTCATAAAATGGAGCCCAGGACATGTGCGACCATATGCAAAAAACCGTTTGGTCGGATCGCGTCAAAAAAATACCGGAGTACCGATGGCTTTAAAATGATTTCAAATGAATTTGAATTTTTGTGAAAAAAATCAGCATTTTTTTCGCATCCGCACTCTCGACATTTAATTGTCGAGATTCAGCAAAATGGTCTTTTCTATAAGAACCGTAAGGGTCTCCCCTACAAGTTTTGTATTGGTCACACTTTAGCCATATCTGAAAGAATTTATGGAAAAATGCGATTTTTTGACGGAGGTCAATTTTCATCGGTACCGGTCTCGGTATCGGTATCGGTATCGGTCGCGTTGGTTGTGAACACATCGGTATCGGTATCGGTATCGGACTCGGTATCGGTCGGTCCCTATTGTGAACACATCGGTCTCGGTATCGGTCTCGGTATCGGTACCGCTATTGTGAACAAGCCTTAAGTGTGTCTACCTAGTCTAAGAACCTAACTAAGCGGGGCAAAGTCTACAATTATTGTTTGAATTTGGAGGGAAATGTACTTAAATTGGTCCAAAAAAGTTTGAGAAAAATCGCCTCCTGGAGTGTTACTAAAAGCTTTTCATCAAGGTGTGATTTCAGATAGTACTCACATACGTAGAGGCAACCGAAATCTTGGGAGTACTCTTATTTCTGTTCATACATTATTGGAGCCTTTGGTACCGCAAACGCGTCCGTGGATTTAAATCTATTGCACAACGATCAGACGCAGACACAATTCCCAGAAATGAGACATTGTCGGTGAAATTCCAAATTGAAGAGACTCTGGCGATAACCTCTCTTTTCTTACCTGTTGTTATAGTCAAGCTCGCTATGGGGATTTTTACGTTTGTCACTGCAAGTATAGCAAATGCCGTAAGTATTACAGTTATTGTTGTAGGATATTGTGTTTAACGGCAGGATATCAAAGTTGCAACTCATTTTGGCACGAATTTAGAAAGTAATTTTGTCTCTATTGGAATATACCATACAGTAATTTTTGGAACTTTTCTAAAATTCAAGTAATTACAAGTTTTTTCGGTTCGCTGCAAGAATATTATTTCGAAATATCTGTGGGCTCTGGATCGAAATGCCTACCTACAGAAGGAATCGTATCGCATTATTTAACCAAAAGGCCTATCAAAAAATTCACGAACCTCAACGCTTTTTACCTGAAGAGAAAAGCTGAAGACCTGTTATCTTGCGGAAATTTTGGTAAAAACTGTGAAGATTTTAGGCTAAATCAAAAGAATATTATAATTAACGACTAAATTGAATGAAAACAACGTTTCAGGCGAACACTTTCGAGACTCAGAAGATATAGTTGAGAATTTTGTTTCTTAAAATCAGACGATGTGCAACGCGCATTTTTTATTGAAATTATGGAACTTGTCGGTTTTTGTTGTTTTAAAAATAAGCAAAATGTGCCTATTTATCAATTAGGATAAGCAAATTTCAGAAATTGACTCTTTGGATTAGATACGCCTTTTACCCGATATTGTGTTTAACGTCAGAATATCATAGTTGCTACTAATTTTGGCACGAATTTAGAAAGTAATTTTCTCTCTATGGACCGATTCCCAAAAGTATGCCGCACTTTTCCTACGCCAGCCTTATGGCGAGGCGTAAACAAGTCATAAGGCTAACGGCAATTCAATTCCGGTTTAAATACCCATTTCTCCCAGGCTCGGCCTTTACGTTGTGTAGAGGTCAATTTAGTTATAGTGTGTGGGAATTCGAAAAGACAACGCAACATGTTAGCGCGCAGAGAATCTTTGTGTCCGCCCGGTTATTTCCCACGTCCTTTGTGAAAAATCGCGGCATACTTTTGAGCATCGGAGCATACTGGAATATACCATACACTAATTTTTGGAACTTTTCTAAAACTCAAACAATTATAAGTTTTTTTCGGTGTGCTGCAAAAATATTATTTCGAAATATCTGAGTGCTCTGGATCGAAATACCTACCTACAGAAGGAATCGTATCGCATTATTTAACAAAAAAAAGTCTATAAAAATTCACGAACCTCAAAGCTTTTTACCTGAAACGAAAAGTTGAAGATTTTTTAGCAAAAACTGTGAAGAATTAGGCTAAAATCAAAAGAATATTACAATTAACGACTAAATTGAATGAAAACAGCGTATAACGCGAACACTTTTGAGACTCAGTAGACATCGCTGAGAATCTTGTTTATTAAAATCAGACGATTACGACGCCTGTTTTTTTATTGAAATTATGGACTCTGTCGGTTTTTGTTGTTTTAAAACCGAGCAAAATATGCCTATTTGTAAAGTAGGATAAGCAATGTAAAAAAATCACTCTTTGGATTAGATACGCCTTTTACCCCTTTGGAAACACTCTAAATCCATATCGAAGAGGAAAAGAGTTGTGATCATTTCAGTCAGTCAAAACGTGTTTGATAATAAAAATTTTGAGTTCACACCAATTAATATTTGTAATTTTCTCCCAGCACAGACGACTATTCCCTTATCGAACGATTTTACAGATTTGGCCAAATCCTCCGGCGGACATTCAAATGATAATTTACCAATTAGTCAATGTTGGAGCAGTTTCTCCGCTGCCCATGGCGCTTCTTCTGGCCCATGGAACTGGTCAATTGTCGCGTCTGTTTTGTTGTCGCGCAAAATCTTCCACAATGATATCACCAATCGTGTTCGTAACGAACACAAACAGCAGTCAGGACGACTACTTTGACCGATTGAAGCAACTCTTTGAGAAAAATGCACCGGATCCCGCGAAGAAATACGAGAGAAGTCCGTTTCAATCCATGAGCTAATCGGATGTGAGATTTATCTTTGTAACATAACCAAATAAACAATTGTATCAAAATCCATTTTTGAAAGCTCTGCGTTCTTTCCAAAAAATTACGAAATCTCGACAGATCTACAGCCAATCGATAACCTAGGTAATCGGAATGTTCGATAATCGGTACGATTTTACCGAAACGGATTTTTTCGAAGACTTTCGTATAATGTCAACAGCAGTTTGAAAAGTTGTATTTTGCTCACTTGATATTTTTGTTGTGCCTGAATGTAGCCTCTTCTCTGGTCTGTACCTTTCTGTACGCTAGTAAACATTTCGTATCATAGGATAGGGGACGCCCAGGGAAGGAGCGCTGTCCCGCTGTCCATGGAATCGATTACCTGAAATGGAAAATCTAGAACAAAACTTTGTTCAATAAATTTGAGGAAAGCGAACTTCTACAGGCGCATCACTATTCGAGATGAAATATTTTATAATGCGCGCTTCGCCTGAGTATTACGCTTATATGCACGTCGTAGATGAAGGTCTCAGCGTATGGCTGGGTAACGGACGAGTTAGTAAGGATGCAGAGGTCAAAGTTCAGATCAAGTTGGTGAAAGAGACAAAGGAGCAAGAAAAAGCGGAGGAAGTTGATATGACAAATCCGAAAATACACGAATCAGTGTCCAGAATAAAATACTTTGAGAGAAAGTGGAAGGAGTATGAAAATAAGGAAGATACCACATTTATGTCGTACTTTAAGGAAAGCATTACCTTGAAGGGAGAAATAATTATTTAACGAGACACTAATTTACTAAGTGGTAAGTTTACTATTTGTTGAGAATCTTTGAAATTCGCGATGAATGTAAAGTGGTTTCGAAGGAAAATCCAGTAGAAAACTCGATTAGTTCATTTGAGCATGTATACATTTCAGATAATCTCGGTGGAGAACATGGTGAGATTCGCAGAAAATTGAGATATCATTCTGTCTCGTACGACGACTTGATCTCAAAAATGTTCCAAGCGACGCCACCATCGACTATCAATCTGGACCTTATCGAGAAAATCGCTAAGAGCGTTGAGTCCGTTAGATCGGATCCTAAGAAAGACCCTGACGATGTAAAGTATAATCCTGCGCAAGTAAAATTGGAGAAGTCGGTGCCACATATTGAAGAAACAGAATCATTCCTTGCTCGTCTCTACAAAGCAACCAATATGATTGGTAATGAGTAAAAACAAATAATAAGCAGACTGATTCTCCATTTGATGAGTCCATATCTTCCAAATCCAAAAAGAAAGCGTGGAAGCATCTCAGAAACGGACTCCAGCTGAGTCGAAATATGAGCTGAAAGGATTAAAATGGCCGACCATTGGGAAATAATTCAAAGCGTAAAAGGGATTTTTCTAAATTTGAATCAGAGAAAAACACCTGTGACTTATTAGTTGTTTTAGTTTCTAACTGGTTTTTTGGTCCAATGTGTAAAAATACTGTTGGTTTTTGTCATTAAACTTAAATTTTACAAAAGAAAATGTGAATGTATGAAGGGCAAAACACACTTTGATACTAGTCTCGTTGTGATATTATGGACGTCTCAAGTGTCCACAAAAATGATTTTCTGAAACTGATGTTACCTCTACAATAATATTCAAAAATTTATCCCTTGATGATTATTCGGGTTCAAAATGAATTTTTTTATTTGTAAAAAAGGTGCCCATTTTGAGCCTAGTCCTAAAAATTACCCACTTTGAGACTAGCGGAAATGGGCTTTTGAGAACTGCAAAGAATACCCACTTTGAGTCCGTCTCACAGTGGAAAACTTTTTTTTGAGACATGTCGGACAAAATACGCCCACTCGGAGACTAGTCTCAAAGAGTGATATTTTTCGACCAAAAATTCGTCTCAGAGTGTCCAACTCTGAGTTGTGAACTCTGCTTTGCTCAACAGAGTACAATTATGACTAACATTAGCACCCACAATCTCCTAATATTTTTCATCGCACAAAGCGCGTGGACAACCGGCGTCATTTTCAGTAAAATTTGCCCTATTCTACCTAACGCTCAGTCAAAATGGATATTCTGCTCTTTGACAATTCGAAATTCGAAGATATGTACAAGTAAGTTTAGAAAATGACATGTGATAATTGGTTGTTGAATAGCCAGACTACGCGCGTAAGTGCCAGGGCATAATTCTGGGTAGCATAGTGACCTCTCCACAATTATTTTGGTTTCGGTTCCAAGAAGAGAACTCTGCTTTGCTCATAAGAGTGCAATTACGACAAACATTGACGCCGAACCTATTCCTAATACTTTACACATATACAAGTGCAAAGTTATAGAACTGCCGTCATTGTTCCTTAAAATTTGCCTTACCTACCTGACAAATATTTATTGTAGCTAAAAGTGTTTTTGTATCAAATTTTTCTGTAAGACAAATTTCACGACACGAACTCAAATAATATACCGTTCAACAGGCATCGCCGAGATGCACAAATTATCTTTAAATTAAATCCAGAGCACAGAAAATATTAAATTTGTGCAGTTTAAGGACAAACGATAATGATCACTGTTCGCTTAACTTTGACGGTTCATAACTTTCATATTTTCGAAGCTTTATAATTTATTTAAAAATAAATTATACTCCTGTTATATAAATTATAAGTCTGTTGAATCCCTTCTTTTAAGTATTACGCCTATGTGGGTGGTTCAGGTCTGTAACTCATGATTCAGTCGTTAGTTTTTCATGATCTTTTTTTTAAAATGACCCTCATGAAATTCTGATGATGCGAAAATTGCGATTTTATTTTTTTGAAAATTTGAATTCGCGCCAAAATTAATTTTTCGATTTTAAAGGGTTTTTTAAGATGAAAAAATTCCAATTCCGTTTTTATAAAATTTTTAAGGTCATGACGGACATCTTTGCTTTTTACATTTTTGAAAATGGCCATTTTTTAAATTTTTTATGCCAAAAAGCCACATTTATGGCTGAAAAATGCGATTTTTCATTGCAATGCATCTGAGAAGCTGAAATTTGGCATGCGGGGGTTTTGGGATATGCTGAATCCGAAGTCAGAATAGAGATTCAAAATTTGAATTCGCGCCAAAATGCATTTTTCAATTTTCAACGGTATTGTATGTGGCAAAAATTCTAATTTTTTTTAATAAAATTTTTAAGGCTATCTTTGCTTTTTACATTTTGAAAATGGTCATTTTTTATGTAAAAAAGCCATTTTTTGGCCAAAAATGCGTTTTTTCGTTCCAATGCATCTAAGAAGCTGAAAATTGGTATGCGGGGGTTTTCCGATATGCTGACAATGTAAGCATGAGAACGGTGAGCTCGCAAGCTCTGCAACTGTAAGCTTCATTCTGTAAGCATGATAATGTCAGAATGAAAATGTAAGCATGCATGACATGGGATGGAATTTAAGATACGGGCGCGGCGCAGCCGCACCCCACTGTTTCAACCAAAACGGTGCGGCTTCGCCGCACCGTTTTGGTTGAAACTAACCATGTTCATGGCATGTAATATTTTTAATGCATAGTTGTAAAGCATATTTTAATATGTTTTTAATAAGAATTATTTCATTCCCATAAGTATAACATTTCTTATGCATGGTATCCATTTAGTGTCCATTAAAAAGATGTTTATTGTCACTTGAAAATGATTAAAGCTATGTGTATTATTTATGACTAAGTAAAAGGCATAAGTAAAAATACCATAATCTTTAAGCTAGCTGCGGCGGCGCAGCCGCCGCAGCTAGTGCGCTTGATATTGCTATCCGGGTGCGCTTGATATTGCTATCCAACAATTTACTATTCTACCAATATATCTGTTTACAACTTCCACTTTAGCTGCTCAAAAGTAAACCTAAGTACCGTGCCAATGGAAGAGCGCAGACATGTGGTCGTTGGTACCGTTACAATTATTGTTGCATTAATTTATGAGGTACTCGTCTTATCATTGAATAAGAACACCACTATATTCTACAACTTGGACGGAGTTGTCCCCTGTAAAAGTAAAACTTATTAGAGTATTAGTCACTTGCCATCCTAGGAATATCTCAGGGACATTGTAAATAGGACTTCTTCTAATTATTTCCATGCCCAATATTGCGAAGGATACTTGGTTAATAAAACGGTCACCACAAAAACACATTGGAAACGCCAAATTTTTAGGGGACAAAAATTAACATCTCAAAAATTCTATAAACATTTCCCATGCCATTTTTATAAAGGTCCTTTTGGAGCGAAAAAGAAGGATGTCCATTTTCGTACATAATACATGATCGCTCATTGTGCGATTTTAGTTGCTCTACCTCCCATGTCTACTGGTTATCGCGCGTCGTCGCTCGCAGTCTTCCTCCTACAAGTTTATGCTATACATAGGAATCGTTGACGTGATTTGTCTCTGGATTAATGGATTCATAACGGGATACTACGCTATTATGGGAACCGTCTATTGTGATTACGAGCATCCATACTTTATGTACTTTGTCGGCTGCAGCGGCAATGGTAAATGCTTCCAGCTAAGGTTTCCCAGATTGACTGCAAAAAATTTTTAACATGACTCAAATTTTAATTTTACGCTTTACTAAAGCGGCCTGGGATTGGTGTCTGTTTCTGTCTGTCTGATTCACATTTAGTATTTTCCGTTCAAATTAATTTTACACCATAATTTGAAATGTAAATATCCACAAAAATATAATTTACTAAAAACCATGAGACCTCTGTAGTTTCAAAATGCACATTCTAGGTATATAGATTTCTAGATGTTACTCAAGAAATTCCTAGAGTGAAATTATTACTTTTGTTCAAACAAGCAGGCTTAAATTAGCGTAAAAGCTGTTGCACGACGTGGGACGAGTCGCTCTTTATCCTACCCCCAAAAAAAGTTCCTAAAAGTGTAGTATGTTCGTTAGCACCCGAATCTCACGATCCAGCCGTTAGCCAGAGGCGAGTAATAGCTCAATCGATAGCTCTCAAAAAGTTAGGATGGGAAACCAAAAATTTTAAAAATTTAAAAATTTGAATTGGCGCCAAACACACAAAAACGTGTTTTTAGCCGTTTTGGCCAGTGAAAGTATTGTTTTTTATGTTCCCATCCGATTCTGGGGCCAATTTGGACAACTTTGCTTTTTACTCTTTTTGGTTTGGTACCATGGGTCAATTTTTCCAGAAAAAGGCCACTTTTTAGGCAAAAAATTTGATTTTTTGATGCAAAGTTTCTGGAGGGCTGATTATATGTGGTCGGGAGTTTTCAGTGGTGCTGAAGCCGAATCCGGTATCAGATTCGACTTCTTGACGGCCGAAGGCCGAGTTTTTTAACGCTTGCGTTAAACAAAAAAAACCCTCTCTTTTCCCTCCTCCACTAGTTATAGATAGTATATTACAGATTGTTACTAGAGACTGTATAGTTTTACTTTTTTTCTGCAAAAGATTGTAAGCAGCAAAAAAGAGGTAATTTGGATCAAAATGAAGAAAACATAACAAATGATGTCTTCTTACAGCAGAAAATTTTTGCAGAAAGAAAACAACAAGGAAAAGGTTTGTCCTAACATTTGCCCTTTTCAGCGTTATGGTATATGGAGACGTGGATGGCCTTCATTCTTGCGCTTAGCCGTTGTGTGGATACGGTTTCTCCCCGCATATACAGGGCGCTCTTTGAGGGGAATCGAGCCTGGTACTGGACATTAATCCCATCAGTCTACGGTTTCTACTTTGGCTATTTTCGTAAGCCGGTGATCTTCACGGGGGTCTACGATGCGTGGTTCTTCAACCCCTACGCAGGCTATATTGACGACGCGGATATGACGGTGGGTCTAATTGTAGAGACAAGGGTCTCTAAAAAAGATTTTGAATTTGAGATCATTTTTGTGTAGAACTAAGAACTACCTTCTGGCGTTCTGCCTTCCAAATAGCAAAAACAATGAGCAGAATGCTAGTAGATGGTGCTAAAGTGTCCACAACACGAAAATTGACTTCGGATTCGGAATCAAAACCCTCGACAATCTCCGGAGGCAAAATATTTTTCAGTACAAACCTTCTTCAATATAAAACTCTTCACTTTCGTTCCAGGACCCGGTTTCTTTGAACAGAGAAAATCATTGGAGCAAAGCTTTCAAGCCAATGTGAGCTAAGAGAATTTGCTAAGGGACAAATTTTTCCTAAACACAAGGCTTGTAGCCACTGCGAGACAATTTTTATTTCAAATTTGGGCTGCTATCATAAAACGGAGCAGCGGATGCTATGCAATCTACACTCCTATTACATTTTCCATCGTAAAACGGAAAACTACCTCAAAATTTAATGACTAATTAAAAATTATTTCGCTCCTTGTCAGACCAAAATAATTTTATCCAGCTTTGGCCTTTTAGTACGACAGTCCTCAGCACACGGTTCACAATGTGTTCATTTCGGTCTCCTTCATCTCGCTCTATGTGATCTTTGTTGGGTTGTTCATCCTGAAAAATATCAAGTACAAACATTCAGGAACGCAGTCAACGCAACAGAAAATGGTAGGAACAGTGTAATGTAGAGGATAGAATTCATTCCAAGTTTCAAATTTAGGCATTCCTCCAAGTATTCATCATCAGTGTGGTGAACGCGTCGTGCTCAGGAATCTACGCACTCTTTCAATATATTCCCATCGGTCCTGTACTGTTAGTTGTCGCACAATTTCTCTGGATTAGTTCTCACGGTATGCTTCATTTAAAAGGCCAATATATAAAACAATTACCGATCTCGTTATACCCGTAGATAGGTGAATTAGGAAGGCCTATTGGTGCGCCTTGGGCGTCCTTACATAGCTTCACCCATTTTGCGATTGTAATAAAAAAAGTTAAAGTTCCCGCTTGCCAATTTTGCACCCATTAATGAAAATTTTAACGGGGCGTTATTTGAATCGATAAGGGCATTTATTTTTATTTAGCTATTTACATGTAACGTTCCAGGGGTTCCCGGCGTGCTCTATATCACGATGAATCCGACAGTGCGCCGGGAGGTGAAGCGAATGTTTAGACGCGTCTTGCACCTCAGGCAAGGAGTGAGTAGCGGGATCAGTAATGCAACTGGCTCGAAAGTACATAGCGAGCGCATAATGAGCAGTCAGCTGCGAGTGGAACCTGCCTCTCAAATCTGGGATTGTGATGGGCATATTTGAAAGAGTGAAAAAAATAATAATTGATGTGTGATTTGTCTTTGTAACATAATCCAATAAACAATTGTATCAAAAGCCGTTTTTGGAAGTTTTGATTTCCTTCTAAATGTGACAGCATTTACAAAGTAATCAAATAATTTTAATTCAAAGGACGCAAGAGAATTTGTGTGTTTTTTTGAAGGTTACAATTCAAAGCCACAAGGAACACTGACATGGGAAGATGTACTGATCGAATTATAGCACTGTACTGTGTTGTTTAGATTTATGACCGGCGGCGACGAAACAGAAGCCGGCCTGGATCAAAAGGTCTAAATGCGCGGGCTTATCGTTTCTCTCTTCCATCCATCCACTCTACCTAAGCCACAAGGATCCAGGCGAGTGAGTTGTCATTCGACGAGCCCCATCGAATGTCACCTCACTTGACCGGATCCTTGTGCAACCAGGTTCTTGCGCAACATGAGTTGTGACAGCGGAAAAATTCTGCATTATGCAGTGCAGATCAGACAGTGCTCCACGTGGTTATGGCCGTCGAATATTAAACATCATTTTTCGATGCTCTGCTTGCATTCCAACGAAATTTTAAAGCAGAATATGATGGCATTCTTTCATCCAAGCCATCAAGTTAAGCAGCAATGTTTCTGTGAAATTAATTTTTAAGCCATTTCTCTCAAAACCGAATTGAATCAGGAGCTTACGCTGAAAGTTTGAAACCGATGTCATTCTAAGATCCAACCACTCCATGCCAAGCTGAGAAGCTAAAATTTTTTTATGAACTTGGCTATGGACCGATGCCCAAAACCGCAACGCGATTTTTCACAAAGGAAGTGGGAAATAACCGAGCAGACACAGACATTCTCTGCGTTCTAACATGTTGCGTTGTCTTTTCGTAGCGCCGCACACTATCACTCAATTGACCTCTACATATCTTATAAGTATTTAAACCGAAAAATGGGTATTTAAACCGGAATTAAATTGCCCACCTTTTAGTGACTTGTTTACGCTTCCCAATGGGCTAGCGTAGGAAAAGTGCGTTGCGGTTATGGGCATCCGTCCATAAAAATTGTTCCCCTCTAGTTTGCAGTTATATGAACTTTGCTTTCGTTGACCAGAACAATTTGTGGAATGCATTCGGGAAGAGAGAAAAGAAGAAAAACAAATGCGAGACAAATCCTAATTATCAAGTCCATTCCAGGGTTGTTCCGAGTCACCGTAGTTCGAGTTCGAGTCAAGTGGAAAAGAAGAACGCGACGACCCAGCGCGCGCGCAACTAGTTGGCTGCCGCACGCGTCTCTCTCTTCTTCTTTCGTGCGTCCCTCGCTCATTGATTGGCTGGTCGTGTGCGCCCCTTCTTTTCCACTTGACTCGAAACTCGAACTACGGTGACTCGGAACAACCCTGGTCCATTCCGGGTACAGTGGGCGGCAATTTCCTGCAAGTAATCCTCAGAGGACCTTTGTGAGTGTTGAATAAGCCGTCATGTAATCTGGGCGAGATAAAAGAAAACAATGCTAAAGAGAAGAGAACTATTTCCATCTTTACACAGGAGCATATCTGTGGCATAAGCATCTGTCCATAAGAAGGCTGGTGTATTCGTATTTATACGTATACCTAAAACGAGAATTATTTATAATGCTCTATAGAAGGCGTTTGCGAAAGTCGTTTAAATTGGCGGTTTTCTGGCATTACTTTGTCGTCATATTTCAAAGAGCAATCATATACTGCTAGTGCCATTTTCTTTCCCCAAGAAAAACATCCGTTGAGAAATAGAAACGCGTGTGACTGTGTATTTGGAAAATTAAGTAGACGACGAACATTGGGTTTTCTCTCAGACGCATACAAATAAATAAAGTGCGCGCAAATAAGGGATCTAGACAACTGATGATATATGACACACACTCATGTTAGTAGCACCCTTAGACGACAAAAGAATAAGCTGCTACTTAAGTGTGGGTTGATTGTAATACCGTGCCCTATGCAAAACCACATACTAGCCTAAGTTATGGTTTGAAAAACAACTATTTCAACTTTTTCACAAACGCCTTACTACCGAGATTTATTATTCTATTCCCAAGTGTATTTTATACGTTTTTCGTATTGTATTTATGAATCCGAAATGTCTGTCTGTAGCAGTCATAAGGCATTAGTTTGAGGCATAAGGTTAGCCTAATTGGGCTTGTACAAGCACAAATACAAGCAGTAAGGCTTAATTAGTCGGCAAAGTTTGTATTACACCTGTGTGTTTTCCATTATTAAGATACCCAAAATTATAGCAGGTAATGGGTCGCTAGATGACATTATTCAGTTTACAATTCAAAGAAAGGCGCATGTTCGTACATTGTATTGACTAACGCGTCCCGGATAACGCTGATTTTGTCCGGTCCACAGACCCGCGTTATCGGGGGCGGAATTGGACTGTAGTTTAACTTTCTCTCTATATGTAAATGAATTTAGAAATACAGTTATTCAATGATCTCTAACACGAATTCATCTTTATTACCTACTAATTGCAAAAATGCAGCGCTTCTGTCCGAGAGCGCTCCTTACAAACTTTTGGTTATATTCAAGGCATCCGCAAATGCGATAGCCGTTGGGATATTTATTTTTCTCGCATCAACTAAGGTAAATTTTACGTTGGAATCTAAGGAAAGTTTTACGTCTCTCAAAACATAAAATTTATTACTGAGCAAAACTATCTGGTGAGTGAATGGAGACTTATGGAAAATATTCACCGGTTTAACTTAGCTATGAACTTAACACTTTTTAGGATATCTTTTCCTTATACAGATCCGTGTGATCGACTATGGCCAACTCCCGCTCTTTTTTCTCTGAGAGTCATGTCTGGAGTGTTTATCATTGGCCTCAATTCATCCTTTATCATATTATGCATCGAGCGCCTCGTCTGTGTTTTCCGGATAAGTAACTACGAAGAAAGCTCCAGACCAGCACTCGTTGCTACTATTGTTCTATCAACTGTGAGTTATTTGTTATTAGGCAGAACAGGAGTAGACACCTCTAAATTTTTGAAGAGAAGTTCCATTAAAATTTCGAAATTTCGAAGTCGGGAAATTTTTTAAATTAGTTAAATTTTCCAAGCTTCGCTTTTTATTATAGATGAATTATCAAATTAGAGAACACTATGTTGGGTACAAAGCCAATATGTGGTAAAATGGCAATTTTCAGTGGGAACAATGCTTAGAAATATGCTTAAAAAATCAAATTTATATGGATGATTTCCTAAAGATATTTTTAATCTTACTTTAGACTGCGTTGTTTTCCGTGGTACTTATATTTCTTTGCATACCTGGCGTTGACTGGGATGAAAAGCTGGCGGTCACGACTATAAGGAACAGCAATAACACTGCGAACTTCCAAGTAAGTTTTGGCTTCATTCCATCTCTTAAAATTTGGTTTAGTTTACGAACACAAATACAAGTGTAAATAAGACTAATAATTATTAAAAAATAAGCCACAAACTCTTGAATAAGACAATATAAGCACGGTGATCATGGCTAAACTTCCCTTAGAAACATGAAGGTTGACATATTTGAGTTTGCATGTGGATATGGTTCACCATAGCAATACGATTTATTTGATTTGAATATGATGATTTGAAAATGATTCATTCTCCCGTTTTAAAATAAAGAAAGATATACACATAGACAATTGAAGCAATAAACCGAGTGGCAAAATTGCAATTACAAAAATATTAATGTTATATTATTTATTACCAACCTTTGGCCAAATCACCGTCTATGGGTCTCATTTAATGTAGAAAATTTCCGAAGAGACTTCACTACCCTAATGGCTAATTTTATAATTCCGTATTAGGTTCGGAAATCCCGATTATTTGTATAGGCTAATCTCATAATTCCCGTCTTTAGATCATGCTGATTTATATGTTCGCTTTGGAATGCGTTGGAGTCCTCTTTTTCTCGTTTCTTCACTTCTTCTTCGAGAACGCATTCGTGGTACTAAAATTGCTAGACCTAATTGCAACCTCATATTCATCAAAACAAACCCATCGCTATCCGTCAAATTTCAAATCGAGGAAACTATTGAAATGGTTCGATTGTTTTTGCCGGTTGTATCAGTCAATTGTGCGTTGAACATTCTTATATACCTGGCAGCTTTGATCTCGAACGAGGTAGCTGAACGCTTGCTCATTTATTGCATATAGAATGTTGTATATAGAAACAATGTGTTGAGGAATATATTAGAGTAACATCAATGAAATTTCTATTTTCTTTGAAATTGCTTGAACATTAAATATTTTTGGCGCGATTATAAAATTTTGTGAAAAAGAGAATTTTTCTGACTAGCAATCAATTTTATGAACAAAATTATAAGCCTTTATATTTTTAGATATGGCCGATCACAAGCATTCCGACCGACCTTCAAATGGTACTTTATGAATTGGCTTTCATTTCTCGTCTTTCGCCATTTTTTACATCTCTGCTACTGGCACGTGGAACAGGTCAATTAAGGCGTCTTCTGTGCTGTTCCGCTACTGAGCAACGAACAAAAGTCATCGTAAATTCGAACAAAGACCAAGACGACCATTTTAATCGCTTAAAACAAATGTTCGAAACCGGTGCAATGGCTCAGAGAAAAAATGCACATTAAATTATTAATTACATTGTCCTTGTGGTGCTTTGAATAGTTGTTGTAATCAGAAATGGTCTCAACCTGTTAGCATTTTCGAAAATTTTATCTTTTAAAATTCTTGTCATAACTCGCCAACTTTTTTTGAAAACACATTATAGATATGAACTTTCGGTTTGTCAGAGACATTTATCGATTTGAAAATGATTAATTTTTATAAGTGTAAAAATTCAAAAACAAAACCAAATCATGACTACAGAAATCCTAATCCCTGTTATTTATAATGGGCGTAATTTACCTCAGGTAATCCCTAATGACAATTATTAGCCGTAGCTAAGCCATCACACAGTTTTACACAATGTGGACAACATTTTTCATTTAAACATTTAACATCATGACTCATTGAACAAACTCGTCTATTGTTAGATGAATATTGGGTCATTCGAAACGAAACCCGCCATGACAGTCAGCGGTGGTTACGATAGTCTGATTTGAATATTGCCTCTTTTCGCGCCTTTGGCATACAGTATATTGGTATTTTGAGGCTTTACAAGGAATCTTGAGTCAATATGATGGAACCCCTCCATAGTAAATCGACCCCGCTGAGTCCGAATCCGGGATCAGATTTGAACTTTGATCTTTGGTTTTTGAACTTTTCCCTTTAAAATTTGGATTTTTCCAGGATTTAAAAGGAAAAGTTCAAAAACCAAAGATCAAAGTTCAAATCTGATCCCGGATTCGGAATCAGCGGGGTCGATTTACTATGCAGGGGTTCCATCATATTGACTCAAGATTCCTTGTAAAGCCTCAAAATACCAATATACTGTATGCCAAAGGCGCGAAAAGAAGCAATATTCAAATCAGACTATCGTAACCGCCGCTGACTGTCATGGCGGGTTTCGTTTCGAATGACCCAATATTGAACGTGACTTATTTGAATGCGTAATATTGCAATGGTCGTGAAACGAGGACACATCTGAAATTTGCCTTACGCACCAATTCAAACCCAAAATCACTTCGCATTTAAATTTGAAATCTGTGTGTCCTCGCTTTATGCCCACGGCAATAGCTCTAAACGTCGTTGGATTTGAACGTAAACTTTTGCGTTTGAAAGTGATTGGTATTTACGTCTATTTTTAATCTGAATTTTGTTACCAAATTGAAATAAAAGTTAATTCAGTCTTTGGAGTTTAATCACAGGCTTGTACAGATGTGTCCCTTTTTCTCCGGATTCAATTCTGCATCCGATCTTCATCAAAATGTTTAAAGAGCGATTTCTCAGTTCCATTCCATTACTTTTTTTGGTGCTTTTGCCTAATTTTTCTTATTTTGCTTCCATTTCTTTAAATTATAAAAAGTTATCCTATTCGACTAACGTCATTTCTGGATGACGCCTTGTTAACACGTTTGACTTTGCGTGCGTTAACCCTTTTACTTATTTTTGGCTAACTAAAAACATGAGCAGACTTGCTCTATTTCCGGCACAAGGCGTATGCTTTTACTTATTCTCACCTCCTACGTTGGTATCAATAAAATTGTATTAGATAATGAGCTCAAGCGAACGTTTTAGGTTTTGATTCAAAGAACCGTTCTTCTTGCTGCATGCTTCGTATTTGCAGACGTATTGTCTATCCACTTTCGACTCAAGCTGTTCGAAATATAAACATCACTTTCGCCTTTGGACATTGCCTTATCGATGTTCTCTTACGTGAACTCAACTCTATTGCCAAATAATTGCAAAGATGCTCAGCTTCTATCGGAAAGCGTTTTTTATCGACTTATGATTGTATTGAAAGGATCCGGAAATATTGTTGCCGTTGCAGTTTTTATTATTCTAGCCATCAGAAAGGTGAGAAAATATCATACGAACAATTGTTTAATATGGAGTGAGCAAAACTTAAAAATTTTGTCTTGTGTTGAATTGCAACGCAACAGGTTAGCCAAAAATTGTGAGCGATTGTGTTGTACAGGAGAAATATTCCTTCATTACCAATAAATTTGTGAAGTTCTAATTGCCAACGACTAAAGCAATGGGAGGCAATTTAAACGAATTTTTGCTAACAAAGCAATTTGTATTTGTTGTCGTTGCAAATGTTCTAGAAAATTTGATATGCTCTGGTAATCAGACTGCCAAATCTATTGGTGATAAAAGAATATTTTTCCTTTAATTCAACGCAAAAGAAAGTTTACAGAGCCTCCTAAATTCGTCCGTTCCATAAAGGATCGGCTCGGTTTGCCAGACAGGGCTTGGCAGGCCAAACCACATTTACATTAAAAGTCATATTTCAGCGTCAGACAAGAATATACCATCCAAACACCAGAATAATCGCTCTGATTACCTGCCTCTTTATGTTCCTGATGGCTTTGCAATCTGCATCCTTTTACATATTTGAAACTTGGAGGTGAGTACCGTCATTAGACTAACTAAACACTATTAGACCAACAATCAGTATTTCATAGACATATTGATCCTAACTATTAACAAAGTCCAACATAAATATGAGAATTAATGCTAAGGATGATTTTAGAAAAATTCTCTATGTGGAAAATTCGCCTCTATTTTCATAAAATCACATAAAAGGCTAAAAACGTACCTGGGAAATTTCCGAGCTTTTTCTACGCCTAAAGCCTCCGCTTGTCACCAAGGCTTAAGAATAAATCTAAGCCTTAAAGTATGCCTAAAAACTCTATGCCTATTGAGAAAGGGAGCAAAATATGACATTTTCTAACAAAATTATTATTTTCTACCTGATTTTATCCCATGTGCCTTTTATCTGCTTTTTTGGGAGTTTCTGAAAATAACTGTGAATATTCCAAGAGAAATAAAATTTCTTTTTCTCCAAGCCATTTTCTGTATTTTTAGGCAAAACCATTACCATGAACACTTTTAGGATATCTTTTCCTTACACGAATCCATGTGATCGATTGTGGCCTACACCTATTCTCTTCTCTCTGAGATCCATAAATGGGATTTTTCTGATGGGAGTCAATTCATCCATTATCATACTGTGCATAGAACGCGTTGTTTGTGTCTGCCGAATTAGCAATTACGAGCAGAGCTCCAAGCCCGCACTAGTTGCCGTTATTTTGCTATCTACTGTAAGTATTGGAAATAAAAAGTAAAAATGGCCGAAAAGATTGATATTTTATTTGTTCTAGACAACTCTGTTTTCTGTTATACTTGTACTTCTGTGCATTCCTGGAGTTGACTGGGATGAGAGATTGGCAGTGACAACTATTAGGAGCACGAGCAATACTGCAACGTTTCAGGTAAGAGATATAATCTTATGCTTCGCATTCTGTTCAACTTTGGAAATTACTTTACTTTAATGATGAGATCCCAATTGGGAAGGATCAAATCTGTGCTCTAACTGATGCGCGACAGGCCTTTTCCCAAATTTGCAGTTCATTGAGAGGGTGGTAAAAAATGCACTAAAAACCTTGTTTTCCGAAAATTTCTCCCCAGGAGCTAAATTTTTTATCGTAAAGCCTAAAAACTTAAGCCAAAGTTCTTGCCTAAACCTTTTGCTATCAAACTGTATATACCGAATTCAGATAATGCTGTTTTATATGCTGGTGACACAATGTTTGGGTGTCATATTTTTCTTATTTCTTCACTTCTGGAGTCAATGCTACCGGAAACGCATTCGCGGTGCAAAACTTTCTCGAAATCGCTGCAATATGCTTTTCATAGCCACAGATCAGTCATTGTCAGTCAAATTCCAAATCGAAGAAACGATCGAAATGACAAGGTTATTCTTGCCAGTTGTATCAGTTCATTGCGCTTTGAGTATCCTCAACTATGGAACAGCCTTAATTGTGAATATGGTATGTTATCATTGATAAACTAGGGTAAAGTATAGTATTAGTAGTAAGCGACGTAGTATAGAGGTTTAAATGTATACGAATATTAGACTAAATTTAAGAAAAGTACCGTAAAGACGGACCACCTGGTTCTTACCACTAGAAAAAAGCGAACAGTGCCTTGGTGAGCGAACTATATTTAGCATAAAGTATGTTAAAAACCGTACTAATCAATACTCTCCGAACACGTGCCATTAAAGAATGAAAAATTTTGCGTGAAAACGTGAAAGGATTCATTTTTTTTCTCAAATTTCTTCGTTAAATTAAAGTATCAAAATCGTAACATTGACGCATGTTTTTCTTTATTGAGTCTGTTCATTTGTATAATTTTGAGCAAAAAAATCAAACTCTCCACTTTCGAACAATAACAAAGACTCACAATGTTCTACTACTGTGTATTTTACAGATATGGCCGATTCACAGCATTCCTATAGACCGCCAAATGATACTGTATGAACTTGCTTATCTTTCTCGGTTGTCACCATTTTTCACATCTCTTCTACTGGCACGTGGCACTGGTCAGCTGGAAAAGATGTTTTGCTGTTCCAATGAACAGAAGACAAATGTCTCTATCATTGTAAATTCCAACAAAGATCAAGACGATTATTTCAACCGACTCAAACAAATGTTTGAGTCGAGCGCTATGGCCCATAGGCGAAATAAGCATTGAACTGTGGTATCTTTATGTGATTTGTTAATAAAGTTGTTTCAATATACTGTAATGATTACCAGAACCACATCAAGCCTTCTTAGATCATTCTAATTTGTCACAATGACCAATTACCTCATAATTTCGCCTTAGGGTGCTAAAGCGAACTCTTAGGTCAAGGAATATTTTACAGGATTGTGTATGTGTAGCAGTTAATCATGAAAATCAGTTAACCAAGCTACTTAGTTTCATAAAAATCGCATATTTTTTTATCAAAATTCGCGCGAAAATAGATATATTTTGATAAAAATATCACCATTTCCAACCGTTAGCATTTCAACCATTATAAAGGCATACTTTAGGATTTGGCCGAGGTTTATATTTAGGCGTATGCTTCCGAACAATCCTTAAACGACTCCTTAAATGACGCAAAATATCACTAATACTGCAACATTAATGTGCAAAATTTGGCTTTTTTGGCCTTTTCGTGGTGACTGATGAGCCAAAAGTGGCCATTTTTGACTCGATATCAAAAACTGGTTACAGATTCGGAATCAGCGCATCTAAATACCCCTAAAAACACTGTCTGCAGAAAAGATCGCGAACTTTTCAAAAAATCGATTTTTCAGAATCAATATGGTACCCCCTATGGATTTTTGGAACTTTCAAAAACTGTTTCTCAGAAAATTTTCCATAAACCCTTTTCCTGGCCCGCATACGATGTTTTTCTAGGGAGTACTACATTTCGCCACAATCAGTTGTTTTCTTAACATAAGTAAAAAATTGTCAATTTTTTCAGTTCAGTCTTCCCTTATGTGTTAAATTTGTTCCCAGACGCCTTGAGTCTGAAATTGTCAGTTTAACACTCAGCCATTCGTACTCTTTTAATTTGAGCTATTTTAATAAGAGTTGCGATATCCTTTGTTAATTCTTTATTGTGACAAAGTACAATTATAGGTAAAACATAGATCAGAAATAATTGGCAGCTCGATTAATGAAAGGCTCAATTATTATTTCTAACGACTTCTAGATGTCTATTGAGGTGTCTGGTTCTCCGTAATCCGCCCATAGCAAGCGCTCCAAGTTCTCACTTTTTCATTCCGACACTGGTGGATTAACGCAGCCCAATTGACGCCTTACTTGATATGTGCCTTTTCTAAAACACTTAGAGTACAAAATATCTTCAGGTAATTGGTGCTCGGATTATTAGCGCATTGATTTTTGCATTCCTTTTGTTAAAAATTGTATTTATTTTGGCTAATATACCCGAGAAATGCCTCAAAATGCCGAGAAAAACAAGATTTCTCCTGAAAAGCGTCTGAGGCAAAATTTGTATTCCTTGAGAAAAAAATATTTGTAATAAATAATGAGCAGTAAAAAGAAGCGTACGCACTTGCAAGGCTCATTAATATAGATCTTTGTTTTATCAAACGATGACGCTAATACTCGTTTTCTAAGTCGAGTTTACAATTTTAGTTGATAATTTGTCATCTAGCTTAGATTGGTTGCTTATTTTATCTTGCTAGTTTGGACCTTAAATTGCACTTTAAGGACTAAATTAAGCTGTTCGAAAATCGTTCATATCTTTGGGGGAAGTCTAAAGCGGGCATTTACGAGATGGGTACTATCTCGGTATCCCTACCGAGATGGACACGTCATGAGATCTCGCATGTTGCCCTAATGTTACTGATTATACTAGGTTTAACCATAAGCTACAACTGACATCCCAAGATTTGCCTTATCTTGATGTGTATACCATCTCCCCGGGATGGTATACTAAACTTGCACATTTCCGCCGGAACATTTCCATTTCTATCATATCCTCCCACCTTTCACCGAAAATGTTCTTTCACAAAAATCGAAAGTGTGAAATTTTTCATTACCATTGTTAGCTATGAAGCTGCCTACGGCACTAAAATATGCCCACAGCACATGGTGCCTAGTTAAACGTTACGAGTGAATCCGTGATACTGCGTTTGTACTATAATAAATATTTTCAGGAAATGACATCACAAGTTCACTCCGCAATTTTATCACCAAAGTGCCAAAGTGTGCAAATCCTTGGAGAAAGTGTGCGTTACAAAATTATTCTTGTTCTGAAAGCGTTGGCAAACATTGGAGCTTGTGCGTTTTTCGTCTTTCTCTTCAGTACAAAGGTATGCATGCCAGTGGTACCGAAAGCGTCCTAGAAAAAACCCACTGATTAAATTCGCGAAAAAAGAAAACTCTGGATATTTGGAACATTGCCGAGTGGGTTTTTTTTGGAGGTTTCTTCTTTCTCTTCTTCAGTGACTTTTCTGGGAGCTCCTTTGGCTTCCATGTGAAATGCTTTTTATGGTTTCTATTGCATTACTGAAGTTTCGAATATATGTTACATAACCGTGTTATTTTAGCCTCGACTAAAAATATTCCATCCGAATACCAAAGTTATTGCGTCAGCCGTTATATTATTTGTGTTACTTCAGGCGTTCTCTTGCGGCATATTTTACCTATTCGAGATATGGAGGTATGGAATCTGACTCATCTTTCACAAAATAGTATTAAACATTTCTTGCATTCAAATTGCCGCCTCTTAATTTGAAATGCGCCTTGTTATATCGAGTGTAACTATTCGCCTCCTTGTTTGTTATGGCTAATAATTCTAACCCTAAACTTAAGTACTCGTTAAGCCTAAGACTTAAGCTTAAATCTGAGCACTTATGTAATTCAAAACCTGTGGGTATAAACTCTTATTTAGAGTGACATATCCGTATTCGAATGTCTGCGACCGACTTTGGAACACTCCTTTGCTTTTCGGGATGAGAATCACCTTTGTTGTGGCTATGAACGGCATAAATTCCTCTTTGATTGCTCTGAGCATTGAGCGCCTTATATGTATTTGCCGAATTAACAACTATGAGAAAAGCTCTAAGCCATTGTGCGTTGCGGTACTTCTATTGACAATGGTTTGTTTAAGTACAGCATGACGTAATATTAAAAGTTAATATTTGTGGGGTACAAAATACTGCGATTTTTCTTTACCGTACAAATTGTTGTCTTTGTTCGTTCACTTGAATTGAGCAGCGTTGGGTTGAACTTTTTGGCGTTTTTCAGTCAAAACTGAATTAAAATATATTCCCCTATAATAGGAACCATCAAGACGGGAAGGGCCACTTCTCATAACTTCCCATGCCCCACCGTGTTCCGGGCGATTTTGGTGTCAATAGATAGCTCTCGACCTCTAGGTCCCGAAAATCAGGTCTGGCCGACGACATCTGCTTCTAGAAGGTTCTAGAAGCCCTGAGGGCATTTGGCTGTATCTCGCTTGGAAAGCAAGGAAGGGGCCCCAAATTTTGTCCCTATATGGCAAATCGACCCCGCTGAGCCCGAATCCGGCGTCAGATTTGACCGCGCGCGCGCCCGAGGCAACCCTTCGCGTATCCGAGCGGCGCGAAGCGCTGTGAGCGCCCGTACCCTATTTTAGTCTTGGGAGCGGCCGAAGGCCGCGACGGACGTACAACCCAACCCTTCCTGGATGCACACAGACACCGATACCCAGACACCGATAAGCAGGCCAAGCCGCGTTAGCGGCTTGAAGAACAATAAATGCTATCCACGAAACCCCACAAATCCATATACCCCTAGTTCTGGCACTCTAAATCTCATAGTTGCCATTGACGATAAAAATAAATGTTTTGCTAGCGACTGATAGAACAATGTTATTTTCAGACAGTTATATTCACCGTGACATTTTCTGTCTTGTATATGCCTGGCGTTGAGTGGGATGACGGTACTGTAATAACATCATTGAGGAATGCAAAGAATGCTGGAAACTATCAGGTAGATTCCTTGTATATTCTTTGTCATACTTCTAGAAGAGTTTGTTTAGTCATAAAAATATTCAAGCCATTTATGCACGACTGTAGATGTTTTTGTGTTTTCATAATTTTCGACTGTTTAAAACATTGATAATATGCACAATTTTGTATTGAGTAACTAATGTAAGAAAACATTTGATTTCTAAACATGTCCATGATTTACCTATTAGACTTGGATGTTGACAATAAAATAATTTTTTGGCCAAAATGGCTGCTTGAAAAATTCGTCCGGGATGTGACAATGCAGGTTTAATTGAACCCTCCACAATTTAGTCCTTTGTCATTTTGCTAATAATTTATTCAGATATCTCTGATTTACATGATGATTGTGGAGCTGAGCAGCGTGTTTCTTTTCGTTTTCATTCATTACTGGTGCCTTTCGTATCGAAAACGAATTCGCGGCTTTAAATTTGTATCGGGGCGGTCGGATGTCGCACGAATCGCCATGTGCAGATCTCTGTCTGTGAAATTCCAAATTGAGGAAACACTTCGAATGACCAAAGTTTTCCTTCCAGTGGTTGTCGTCAAATGCTCTATAAATGTTTTCAACAATTTCACCGCCACAGTATCAAATTTGGTAAGGAGTTTTAGCAACTCGGAATAATTAGCCATATGATTAAGATGTTCAAGACCTAACGTTGTTTGATAATACGTGTCATAGAAACACAACTAGAAGTGTGGGCAGAGAAAACTTCTCAGTGGCCTGAACATTTGGCAATTGTCTTTCATGGGAATACTCACTTGGGTCAACCAAGGGATACATTCAGGGGTATTGGCCCTAATCAGTTAATAGAATATACAGATTAGGATAAAATTAGCCCGAGATCAAGACATAAGCGCCAGGGTAATACTCGTCTAATATCGGGTGGCCAATAAGTTCTGATGCCACTTTTCAATTACGCATATTTCTTTTAGAATGTATGATTGATATGGTGTTTGTATTTTTGTTGCCCTTTTGTCTGCGTTCATCCTGTATATAGCTTTTATTTATCATTCAGAAAAATTTAAAATATCACATAAAGTTTGTTATACACCCCCTGTATAAATTTTTTGAAGGTATTTTCCATATTTTACTAATTTTGTTTACAATTTTAATCTTTCGAAAAATGTTTTAGCAGGTTTTTTACAGTTTGTGGACAATAAATACTTTTTCAGAATAATTTTTCGTTTGATTATCGGCGAGATATGAGCAATTTCCGACACCATACTTTTGAAGAAAATTAAGAAATGTTTTTGTTAGGGTTCAAAATTAAAAATTTTGAAAACTGCTTGATAGAAACGTAATACGCCCAATAGATCAAATAACTGCAAATTTTGTCTAGTTTCAACGATATATAACTTTAATACTTTATTCATGAAATATTCGATATTTCACAAATTGTACAACAACCTCAAAATTCATTTTAGGTTTTATTATTTTTGTTTTTTGCACTGATTTTACTTAACGAGAAATCTGTTCTCTAGTCTTATTCTATATTCTGGCTCTACCACGCACTTTTTAAGATTGTCTTTAATTGGATTATTGCTGAGTTATGAGCGTTTTAGACCCATACTTCCCCAAAAATTTATAACCCTCAAAATTTACAGGGGTTAAACAAACTTTATGTGATATTTTAAATATTTTGTGAAGTGATAAATAAAAGCTATATACGGATGAACGCAGACAAAATGGGCAACAAAATAATATCAAACACTCATAGTCAATCATTCATTCTAAAAGAAATATGCGTAATTGAAAAGTGGCATCAGAACTTATTGGCCACCCGATATATGTCTTGGTTGACCAGTGGGAGGTACTGTGGCAATTTGAATTTGACAATTCCACTTGCACTTAGAAATTTGACACTGGGCTATTAGTTGCGGTCCAGCTCATGTTCGTGCTCAGCGACATCCTAAAAACATAAGGACAATAATTTTTTTGTTGGATATGATCATTCCAAATGTCTAAGCCCAGGAGCCTTAATAATAAGCCATATGATTTTAAACTCCTGAAAAATTTCCTGTTCCAGAAGTTTGATCGGCTTCTGGACCATGAAATTCTGCAGAAACTTAAACCCCCGTGTCTTATTACTCCGAGATGCTAAAACTGACTCTCTACATATTTGTCGAATGCATATTCGTAGAATGGTCAGTTCGTCGAATGTTCGACGAATTGATCGTCTTACAAGTTTTTAGTTCTAAAAAATTTTTTACAAGACCAATAAGACGCAGGGTTTAATTTTACCGAATTTCATGGTCCTGAACCCGAAGATTTTCGATAAATCTATTTGTCAAGAATCTAACTTTATACGTTTGAATTCACGGTGCGGATATTTCAGTTTTTGCGTTCTGCTCACATATCAACCTAACAACGAGTTCGCCTATTTTGGCCTATGTTCGGCATTTTTGACCACTAATTCTTGCGTTTCAGGGTCGATTTAGTCACCAAGTTTTTTTACTTACGAAAAACATGCATTTTTTAGAAAAATACGTCAAAATTGGGAAATTTTAAACAAACTGGGCAATAATTGACAATTTTGTCATATTTTTCTAAAAAATTCGTGTTTTTCAGAAATTTAAAAAACTTGGGGAGTAAATCGACCCTGAAAGGCAAGAATTAGTGGTCAAAAAGATGCCGAACATAGGCAAAAATAAGGGAACACGCCGTTTATGTAGATATGTGGTCAGAACGCCAAAACTGAAATTCATTCGTAAAAAGTTAGTTTTTTGACAAACAGTTACGTGTCATGGAAACACAACTTGAGGTGTATAGCGAAAAGAAAACTTCTCTGTGATCCGAATATTGCGCAATTGTTTTTATGTGAATACACATTTGTCCATCTAGGGATACATTTGGTCCTAATAGGTATTGGTCCTAATAGCTTAATAGGATATACAGATTAGGCTATGGTTTCGGTCAAGCTAAAGACACATCCCGTGAGTGTGAAAGCTCCTAAATATGGTTCAAATTCCCGCGAAAACATGATCATCGAAATGTATTTGTGAGCAAGCCGCGAGTCTTGCTGACGCGTGCGTGTAATAGATTACACAAAGGTACGCAAACAAAATTGGCCCTAGAAGCGAATGTTGGCCAGTTAAATTTTTTTAATTTAAATTATTTTTGGCTAGGAAGCTATGTCAAGTCGCAACACTTTTGTTTCAACCTCTAATAACTGCTAACCTAATAATCAGAACACATTAAACACAGCACTAAACCTAACCATATCATTTAGATTTGGAGACCAAGTACCATAGACACGCAAATGGTTATGTCTGAAGCCCTCAGTTTTGTAATGTGGCAACCGTTATTACTTGCAATTGTGTTCGCGTACTATACTGGCCGGATATCATCAGAGTGCGGTCTTTTTCGCAGGAAAATCCAAAGCGATCACTCTTTAGCAATCGGACACAATGGGAATCAAGATGAGCATTTCAATCAACTTAAACAAATGTTCGAAGGTACGGGACAAGTCGTGAAAATGCAGAAGGAACCGAAAATCAATTGGATTAGACAGTTATGCCATCTGAACAAAATTGGGCACAGATCTAATTATTAATAGTGCATGCACGCATGTAATTTGATAAAAATTTGCTAATGTCGGTGCCATATCGATACATAAAATTCCTTGAAGAGATGATTATATTGTAATTGACTTAGGCTAAAGGCTGAATTCTACCGAAACATAACATAAAAGTTCACGAAGGCGCATCACCTCACAGCATCTTCGCTTATGAATCACATAATGAAATCGGCAATGGTAAAAATGGTGTTTTACCTTTGTGCAATAAAAGATAAGGTATTTTTCGTGAGAGGTTTAATTCATTCAATAAATCTCTACAGGCAAATCGATCCTCCACAATGCTTCAGCAGAGAAAGCCAATTGGTACATACGCGCAAAGATTAGACTATGTGAAACAATTGGCTTTCTCTGCTGCATATTTGTCCTTGTCAGCCTTTTCATTTACTTGTGATTAGATATTGAAATTACTGTGTAGAATAGACGAAAAAAAATTATTGTCATTAGAATCAGACACTTGTTAGCCATCGTCCTTGCATAATGGTTTTAGCCACAAATTTGGTCTTTTTGGCAATATTTTTATATTGGCATTTCAAATGCCAAAACTTGTTATTGGGTAAGCATTCCTAATAATCTAATCTCACGGGAATACTGTTAACAGCTAATTTTTCGCTCTTTTTCTCTTACGTGTTCACTAGCTCTCTCTATTCGTATAGCTTTATTTTGTTGTATAACTTTGTTTCCTAAAACGACAACTTGCACTTTTCTGTCTAGGCCTTTTATAGATTTTCATCATATTATTTATTTATTATATTACCCATTGGCTAGAACTACAAACGAATTAAAAAAACCCAGACGTCTTGAGTCTGAACTTGACGGCCGAATACTCAGCCGTTTATACACTTATAGTTTGTGCTCTTTTAAGCAGATTTACAATTGCTTTTCTTAAAAATTGCTGTTATAAATTTAGGCAACTAATATATAGAATCTTGTTATTATCGAAAAGTTTTAGTGAGTTGAAAGTCATGTCGACTTGAGACAGATTGCATTAGTTTTCTAATGTAATAAAGTACAGTTAAAGGTAAGAAATATGATCAGGAATAAGTGAAGGCTTAGTTAGTGGAAGGCTTACTATTATTCTAATGTCTTTTAGATGTCTCTTACAGTGTCTGGTTACCTTTAATCCTCACACAGTAAACGCTCCCAGCGTCATTTTCGCTCTGACGCTGGTGAATAACGCTTGACGCAACCCAATTGACGCCTTTCTCGATATCTGTCCTATATAAAACGCTTAGTATACAAAATGCCGTCAAGTAATTGGATAAATGTGAAGGTAATTAGTGGATCGATTTTCACATTCTTTTCTTATAATTGTATTTCTTTCGTCCAGTCGACCGAGAAATGCCGAGAAAAACAAGCTTTCTCCTGAAAATTTCAGATTCTGAAATTTTTCAAAGCTTTCTGAAATATTCCAAGAGCGCTTCCTTGAGAAAATATATATTTGTAGTAAATAATGATCATGTGTTGAAAAAAAGGGCGGTAGCCAGAAGATGAGGCATAATAATATAGATCTTTGTTTGAGCAAACGACTGAACCATACTCGTTTTCTAAGTTGTGTTTACAGCTGGTAATTTGTCGTCTCACTTGCAATAGTTGGAGATTTATCTTGTTGTTTTGGATCTTAAAGTGCACCTTAAGGACCACTTTAAGACTATACTGAGCTTTTCAATAACCGTTTATATCTTTGGGCGAAACCCAAAGATGGGTACACCATCCTGAGGTCCCTACCGAAATGGGCACGGAATCCGTGCCCATCTCGATCCGTGCCACGGATCGAGATCTCGCGTATTGCCCATAGGACATACTGACTTCACTCAGGCTTGCTGCTTTAGGCTTAAGCTACATCTGACAACTCGCGACCTGCACAACTTGGTAGGACCCCGGGATGCTATAGCCTCTGCACATGGTGTGTTTTCCTATATCTTCTCACAACCACAATTTTATTGGAGGTAACCTATCACTAAAATACTTTTTTCTAACACCAATTGGTTTCGCATAAAAATATTTCTCGTTACAAAACTGCTTTTTGGCACGATTTCTACATTTAGTCCCTACTAGGCGTTTCTATTGATACTCCTGTATGTTCCCATAGTCGAACTAATTTTCCCAGCCTTAATGCTAGACTATTTGGTCATTAATACGTTACTGGTTTATGACGGTGCTGTCTTTCACTGAAAGTGTTCTTTGTCAAAAATCGAAAGTGTCTATTTTTCATCACCATTGTTATGCTACCTATGAAGCTGCCTGCAGCACCTGTCGGCTAGTTAAACGTGACGAGTGAATCAGTGACACTGCGTCTGTACTATAATAAATATTTCCAGGAAATGACATCACAAGTTCACTCCGCAATTTTATCAGCAAA
>JAKKPZ010000400.1:0-38594 GCA_022814885.1 Ditylenchus destructor
ATATAGAAAAGGCATACTGATATAGAAAGGGCATACTGATATAGACTCCCCGCGCGTTAGCGCGCTAGTATTTTGTAACGCCATTCGAGGAATGAAGGGGGAGGGCTGCTTACTTTAGAAGGGTGCCTAAATTGTTCAAAGCTTGTACATTTATAGTCTTATTTATATTTGTATACCAATATTGTTAGTAGCTGGAGCTGTTGGCCATTTCTATGCCAAGAAATACCATTTTTAGCACTTTTTGATTGGATGCTTATGTAAACATTCTTACAACGGAGAGGGGAGCGTTGCTTACTCATAAGTAGGGATCGGCGAATCCGGATCCGAATCCGGATCCATTTTGGATCCGGATTCGGATTCGTTACGGATGGCGGGATCCGGATTCGGATTCGATTCGGATGGCAGGATCCGGATTCGGTAAAAATGAGGTCGAATCCGGATCTGACGGATTCGGATTCGGTCTTTTTCTCCGTCAAAAAACAAAAGGGTCCCCTCTATTGATTTTAAAATTTTTCTCCGGCCGCCGCCACTGGCGGCGGCCGGAGAAAAATTTTGGTCGATTTTTTGCGAGAAATGTCACTTTTGCCAAAAAAAAGTGTCTCTTTTTTGCACTGTCCCATAGTGGGATCTGTAAAATTCAAACTTAAAATTGCTAAAGTAATGCGATTGCCTTATGACTTCATTTAACATTTAGCTTTGAATTTAACTTAACCTCCTAAAGGCGATCGAACGATATTTGCTAATCTTAACAAATGCTAACAAATGTGCAGTTTTGTCTGACGATATAATTTAATGTGGGCAGTAGTTCAATTTTGGTTTCTTTTCGATCAATTTGAGCCAATTTTTTGCAAAAAATGCCACTTTTTGGCAAAAAAATGTATCATTTTTGACCAGAAATTTGCATAAAAAGCCAAAAATACATAAATAATTGACAATTAATTGCGATATATATAATAATTGTTCAAATTTGACGGAAAATATTTGGCGCGAAATTTGAAAAGATCCGGATTCGGTACTTGATGACGAATCCAGATCCGAATCCGGATCTGGATTCGTCGACCATAAATAGAACTTTACCGAATCCGAATCCGGATCTGGATCCGAACTCAGCCGGATCCGGATTCGTTGCTTTTTTCCGACCCCTACTCATAAGCTAAAATTGTTCATAGATCGCATTCTATATCTCTTTTTATTTCATTGCAAAACATAAAATTTTTTACTAAAGTAATATGCGCTTTTCTATTAAAAACGGTTAAAAATTTAAGTAGCCTTTCTAAACAAAATGCGCATGTGATTCGCGTTAGGAATTCCTATCATTTGGACGTTTTACTTGCGAAATCGACAAATAAGCAATACAAATGATGACTGGGAAAAGCAGTTCTAATTTTACTTACGAATACTTATCGATTTCCATGAAAACAAAAATGAAACGCATTGTAAATAAAGGAAGCAAACAATCCCAAGCCCCAAAGTGCATATAATTAAAAGAGTGTTCGTGTTGAAGAGAGCATTAGAGAAATAAATACTGCGGAAGGACGAATAAGGAATGAAAACGTTCTATTGTTGGACGCAACATGGAAATTTGTGCACGTGACAAGAAAATATCAATAGATTTTGAAAAGTTTGAAAGTTCTCGGAATAATATTTACCGACTGCATAGCCAAAAATTGGCGTGCGCCCTATTCGCCTAAATCCTATTCGATTAAACCCCGTTCGCCTAAACCGATTCGCCTAAACCCTGTTCGCCTAAACCCTGTTCGCCTAAACCCCGTTCGCCTAAACCCCGTTCGCCTAAACCCCGTTCGCCTAAAGTTTACCATGGGGATAAAAATGCTTCAGAATTCAAATTTTGCAATTTTATTTTATGAATTTGATTGGTTTAAACGATTTATCGACAATCTAAACATTGACCAACATTTAATAATCTAAACAAAAACCTATTTACGGGTACGGTCATTACCCTCTGACGGGGTACGGACATTACCCTTAGGCTCCCGAACAAGGATTTAGGCTTAAGCTCCCGAACAACCCTTATAAGGGAATACTGAAGGATTTAGGCTTGCGGCCAAAGCAAGACTTAGTCTTAGGCTTAAGCTCCGGAAAAACCTAAGCTTAAGCTTGATTTCTAGTGTTTAGTCCTCCGCGTCTAATGGACCAGACCACTAGCGCAACCAGGGGGAATAGGGCGTGTGCCCAAAAATTGTTCCGTCAATAAAAGTTTGGTTTAAAAACTTATCGAGTACTTCACGTTTGAAACAGCAAAAAATATTTATTTCTCTTTGGAAAAAATATAATAAATAACACTTTGCCGGAATTGTCAGATTTTACTTTAAACAAGGATTGAAAAATTATATATGTTGCAGTTAATACTGAGTCTAACTAGTTAATACTGAGTCTGCGCCAAACAAGGATTTAGGCTTGGGGCTTGCTGTGCAGCCTCAACCAGGACTTAATCTTAGGCTTAAGCTCCCGAACAACCATTATAAGGACCCATAGTAATGAAAATCGTAATTTTTTGATGCAAAAATCGGACGCCTAAAAATTCTGAAATACGTACTGGAATCAGGACAAAAAGTTGATATAGAGACAGTAATATCAGATTTATAGTCAATATAGTGAAAAATGCTCAAAAAGTTCGAAAAATGAAACAAAATAACCAAATTTATCAATAATAACTCCTTAGCCTCAGTATTAACTAGTTAGACTCAGTATTAACTGGCATTTCAGTTAGACTCAGTATTAACTGCAACATATATATTCTATTAAATAAATCTATTACATCTCTCATCAATTTCGACAATAACAACGAAACGAACAACGATATGCGGCAATAGCAGTAAACATATACGCGCCACCTCAAAGAGACAGCACTTTCCAAAATTTGTATTCCGCCGCCACCGATTCAGTTGGGCGGAAACATTTAAGTACCTCAAATTCGGGTAATTAAACCGAAGACGTTCGCTGAGGACCTTCTTTTATCCTGCATATGGGTCTGTTCGGTGATAGTGTGCGGCATCCCGAAAAGACCATCAAATGGAAAAAGTGCAGGCAGAGAAGTGCATTCTCTCTCACTCTCATTGAAATGTACTGTGACTGTCGGTTGTTCCCCACAGACTCTCCACTGGAATGCTGTGCTGGATAGCAAAGAAAGTCGCATACAGAGAATTAGGAAGAGACAATTTAAAGCGAGGAGAGATCAGACAAACAGAGTAATGGTGCGGCGCAATAGCCCATAATCTATCTAGCTAATGCATTAAAGCAAACCGTGCGCTGTTCTGATTCGGTTAAAACCCAGTATCAAAAGGTATTTTGGGTTCCTGACCTTACTTCCTTCTTGCCGGAGGAGTGAGCGTTTGGAAAACCAAAATGTTTTTAGAAGAGTCCTCGGGGTACCCGAAAACGAATATGAACAATTTTGTATACTTTATACAGTCGATCCTTTATAAACCGACAGTTTGCTCTTTCGTCGTCAATAGGGTGTCGGTTTAGAGGGGACTGAACTTCTGTACCTCGACTGCTTATCTCTGACCGAATATGAAAGGTTTTTGAAAATAGATTGTGTTTTTGGAAAAGCGTTTATTGAAAAAATGAATGAAATGCGGTATTTCTCAAACAGTAATGCTAGCCTTACAATCAGGGGCGATTCTGATGTGTGATGAAATTTCATCACACATCAGATTTCCCCTGATTGTACGCACGCCCATGCCCTCTTACAATCCGGAAATATCTGATGAAATTAATTTTCATCAGATTTTCCGATGAAAATTCATCACACATCACCCGCTTACAATAGCGAAAAATTTGATGAAATATTCCAGTGTTAAATATAGCAGTTATTTTATCTACATATTTTATTTCCATTTTTGTACCGTGTTTCGCTATGTTCGTTATAAATCTGATGTTACTCACACTATATCAACTTTTTGTCTAGATTTCAACGCGTTTTTCAGAATTTTTCTGACTTTTCATTTTTTCCCTCAAAAATCCACTTTTTATGGATGTTATGGCTATAAAATGGCGTAGATAAGAGTTCCGCGTAGGCAAATGGCGATTTGAATTTGCGCCAAAACTTAATTGCATGCCAAAGGGGTTAAAAGGGGCCGCTGAAAATTTTTAATGAGGGGGATTACTCGGCAGGGGTCTCCTCTAGAGATTGGTAAAAAAATTTGAGTGGGGCCTTATTAGAGTAAAAATTTTCACAGTCAACACTTTTCCCTATTAGAGGAGACTCTGTTCAGCATCAGGAAAAGAGCCTCCTCTAATAGGGAAAAGTGTTGACTGTGAAAATTTTTACTCTAATAAGGCCCCACTCAAATTTTTTTACCAATATCTAGAGGAGACCCCTGCCGAGTAATCCCTCTCATTAAAAATTTTCAGCGGCCTCTTTTAACCCCTTTGGCATGCAATTATGTTTTGGCGCAAATTCAAATCGCCATTTGCCTACGCGGAACTCTTATCTACGGCATTTTATTACGCAAAATATCACGATTTTTTCAAAATTATGCCATGTTTTGTCAAATATTTTTATTTTCGAGGAAAGACAAAAGAGAACAGAGAAAAAGACAAAAAGAGAGAGACAACGCAAAGAGATAAGATATGGAAATAAATCGTCCCTTAAAATCGTCTCTTAAAAGTCAAACAATATGTTAGAGACACCAGCAGACACTACAAACCGCAAAGGAATTATGAAATTAAGCTACAAATTTCACTTTTGTACCAAAGAACAAAAAATTTTACACAAAAACACAATATATTTACAAGACATATGATAACCACAATGAAAAAGCTCGAAAAATGCACCCAAAATCTGATGAAAATTAGGGTGGTTGAAAAAAGTGCATTTTTGAGTGAAAAAATGAAAAGTTAGAAAAATTCTGAAAAATGCGTTGAAATCTAGACAAAAAGTTGACATAGAGTGAGTAACATCAGATTTATGACCAACATAGCGAAAAACGCTCCAAAAATGGAAATGAAATCTGATGAAAAAATCTCCCCACAAATCTGATCAAACTTTTGTTTGATCAGAATCACCCATCAGATTTTTCATCACACATCAGATATTTCGCTATTGTAAGGCCAGCATAAATTTTTTCATCTGAAACGTTTACATAAATGAGAGAGTAATAAACATAAGCTCTTATTTGGAACACCACTCATTGAAAATCGACTCCTGTTTATATCCCAATAGTAAGAACTTTTGTCTTGATCGAATGTTAGCCAGGATAAACTCGAAAGTTGCATTTATGAATTGTATTGCCAGGTTGAGTGAATGCAAAATTGATTTTTTGCATTTAAAAAAAAAGTTGGTACGGTGAGTTCGGTGTGAGTAATCTTCCTATTTTGTCTAGTTTATCATGCAAAAAAAATTAGCTCAACATGATTGGAAAAATTTTTCGATAATTGAAAAACAAATAGGGGAAAAATAATTGCGCCACCCTGTACAAATATATGGCAATCTAATAAAAATCCTAAATGTTTAAATTGGCCATTTTCACCGACATACTAATCCACATCTTTGCGTTCCTGATCTTTGCGTTCTTTTGTCATGGGAAAAATATGACAAGTTATTAAGTGTTTAAGGTTTTGGGCTCACTGTATTTTTAACAATTGTCAACCTTCCCTTGAAAAAGGCACCATAAATTTTACAAAGAAAATAAATGGAGGGATGGATGGAAGTTGACTGCTAGAAATATCCTTAAAGGTGGAATTGACCTATGTCCAAAAGAACCCCATATACTTAATTTTTATGCTTAGAATAAATTGTGAAAAGTCGCGTTAAATTCGATACAATGTCCCTTGACGCAATGTCACTTTCCATTTCTTAAACTTTGATTTGAAGTCACATTTGGTGAGTCCGGAGGCCTAGCATACGGAATCTTGACTCGTTGCACACACAATTTCGCACACAATTTTCACACAAGCCATTCTCAGAACTGCTCCAGACGTTTGGCAGAGTGATATTCAATATCAAATGAAAATCGCGGATACAATCTTTATTAGCACCCATGTGATAGTGAAATAAATGAACAGCCTGCACGCCTTTTATGAATTGTAATTTGTATTTGTCCTTTGCAACTTATTATTAACCGAGAAAATGTGTGACTTCGTGGGCTTGGTGAATGGAATTGATGAATAGCGTGAGTGGGGACAATTGTACTCTTCACATGATGCGGTGAAAAAATATTGGGTGTAAAAGAAAGTTTTAAGCGGTAAAGATGACGTCTTTTTTAATTGGCCTTTTTCTTAAGAAGCACTTGAACCAAGTAAAGCCCAGACAAATCTTTTTGAATGCGCAATTCCAAAATCCTAGTCAATTTTTTATGCAAAGTTTCGCAAAAAATAGAAAAATAATATTTTAATATTGTTCCGTAGTTCAGATGTCAAGTGGTGGCAACTTTAATCCTATCTCCGTGCCTATAAACAATATCTAATGCCTGGTTCACGCACGTGGGGAATCCCCGGGGGATTGTGGAGGGGGAAGGGGATTTGCGTTCACGCAACGGGGGAATCCCCCGGCGGATCCCCCGGGGGTTGGTGTTCACGCAAGTGGGGAAATCGTCCCCGGGGGAACCCCCGGGGAACCCCCCGACCGATCAAATCGATTTGATTTTTCGGGGGGATCCCCCGGGGGATTGAGGCCAAAATAAACTTTGGAGCCGATTTTCACTGTATTTTCACTATGTTGGTCATAAATTTGATGTTGGTGACCCTATATCAACTTTTTCTCGAGATTTTGATGCATTCTTCAGAATTTCATAGTTTTTCGATTTTCGCATAGAAAATGCAGTTTCTTCAAAAACACTCAATTTTTGGCTTAAAAGTGTATTTTTGTTGCGTTTTTGCTATGTTGGCCATAAATTTGACATTACTGACTATATCTTAACTTTTTCTTCCGATTTTGAAGAAATTAACAGAATTTTCAAACTTTACGATTTTCGTACTAGAAAGTGAACATTTTGAAAACACACTCATTTTTCGGCTTAAAAATACAACTTTTGTTGGAGTTTTCGCTATGTTTGTCATAAATTTGATGTTACTGACTATATCTCAACTTTTTCTCCAGATTTCGACGAAATTAATAGAATTTTAAAAATTTTCAATTTTCGAACTCAAAAGTGCACTTTATGAAAACACACTCATTTTCGGCTTAAAATTGTCTCTTTTGTGTTTTTGTTGGCGTTTTGTTCTATTTTCATCAGTTGATTAGATTCGTCATATGATTTCCGTCACTGGATTCATACTTTCAGATAACATTTTTTAAATTTCACAATTTTTCGATTTTTGCATACATTTTTGAATACATCTGAACTTATCAATACATCTCAATTACTGTATGAATGCCACGAGTTTGTAACAAATAACCTAGTTAGATTACAAGATATTGAAAATATTCCGATTTTTGATGATGTACGAACCCTTTCTGTATCCATTGATATTTAGACAAAAAGCTGATATAGAGACGTTTTTTGACATAAATAAATGGGAAACATGATAATCAAATTCTGATTATCACCAGAAATCCTGCATGTTACCTTAAACTACCACGAAGTTGGCCTGAATATGCTGTTGCTGACTCTATCTATGTCCCGTATTTCCTGATTTTTGCTTAATTTTCTTACAGTTTAAAATTTTTTATATATTTTAAATCTTTTATATGCATTTTTCGAACTCTTTGTTCATTTTTGGAAGGGTTTCTCTATGTTTTTACATACTTACTATGTTTTTACATTTTTTGACGAAAAAATCAAAAATTGCAAAATTTTCGAGACATGTATCTAGACAAGTAAATCTAGACATGTAAATCTAGACAAAAAGTTGAGTTAGAGCAAGTAACATCAGATTTGTTGCCAACATAGCAAAAAACTGCAGAAATGGAAAAATATGAATTAATTGAAAAAAAATTGAATTATTCTGAAACATTTATCGAAATCTTGAGAAAAAGTTGAAGTAGAGTCAGTAACAACAGATTTATAACCAACATAGTGAAAACGGGAGAAAATGAACACAAAAGTATTGACTTTGATATTACTGACTATATTTCAACTTTTTCTTCCGGTTTTGATGCATATTTCCGATTTTATCAATTTTTCGATTTTTGTACTAAAAAGCGTTCTTTTTGAAAACACACTCATCATTAGGCTTGCGAATGCATTTTTGTTGGAATTTTCGCTGTGATTCTCATAAATTTGACATATTTTTGTATATATGACTAAATTTTTTATAAATTTTTGCAAAATGGCTAATTTTTGCTTAATTTTCGTTTTGTTTTTCGTTTTAAATATTCTATATATTTTCAATCTTTTATATGCATTTTTCGAACTGTTTGTTCATTTTTGGAAGGGTTTGTTCTATGTTTGCATTTAAATTTGAATTTTCAGAACAAGTTTTGCGGGCATAAATACTATATCAAAAATTAGTTTTTTGCAATAACCTCAAAAGACCATTTTTTGTACCACGGGACCAAATATTTCCCAAAAAACTAAATATTTTAACAGGATATATGAAAGTTATAGTGATAAACGCAAGAAAAATGCAGACAAAATAGATAAAAATGAGTGTGTCAAGAAAAATACATTTTTTGGCGAAAAAATCAAAAATTGCAAAATTTCCGAAACATGTATCAGAATCTACACAAAAAGTTGAGTTAGAGTGCGTAACATCAAATTTGTTGCCGACATAGCAAAAAACTGCAAAAATGGAAAAATAACTCCCAAAATCTGAGTAAAATCTGTGAGTGTGTGAAAAATTGCATTTTTAAGTGAAAAATAACAAATTTGAAAAAATCTGAAACATTTATCGAAATCTGGAGAAAAAGTTGAGATAGAGTCAGTAACATCAGATTTATAACCAACATAGTAAAAACAAGTAAATAATGAATACAAAAGTCTTGACTTTCATTTTTATGAATCAATCCCCTCCATAATCCCCTCTGTGCGTGAACACCCAATCCCCCGGGGGATCCCCTCCCCTTTCCAGCCGGTTGCATGAACACTTTGCGTGAACACTCAACCCCCCGAGGGATCCCTCCACAATCCCCCGGGGGATTCCCCACGTGCGTGAACCTAGTGTAACAGGTATATTCCTCTTCATTCCTATGAGCAATACCTCAACCTATTCTTCATATATTTCAAATAAAGACGGCTGGAATATTCGAGACTATCACCACCTAAACGAGCGCTTATGCAATGGCGTCTCATTTAGCCTCAATACTGTACTAATTATTTTGCTGATAAAAACGAAAAATCAATTCATGAAAACATACAGCCGCGTCTTGCTTCAGAACTGCATCATCGACCTCATTTATACTCTCACATGCGCATTGGGCGACATTGTACGTTTGTACTTTAAATAAAGAGTTATGATCAAATAATAATTTCGTAAGATAATGATTTCGTTGCAAAAATCTAAAGCCGGGCTTACAAGCAGGGAATATTGTATGAAAAGTGGTGATGAAAAGCCTTTTTGGGCGCTTTTCATTCATTCGATTTTATCAGATTTTGATGAAAATCTGATGAAATCGAGATAGAATGGGTACTTTTTGGCGCGAAAAGTAATATGTAACTGTAAAACATTTGATTTATGGCCAACATAGTGCTCATGGCCAACAAATGTGCTCCACAAAAGGCTTTTTTATCACCCTGTTTCATCAGATATCCCCTGGGGGTGATCTATATCAAGTGCCAAGTCTGCCATGCCAAGTTACCAAGTCTTTGGGTCTATATCAAAATCTTGCCAACTTGGCACCAAGTTGCCAAGCTTAGCAACCTGGCACTTGATATAGATCGCCCCCTGATTGTAAGCCCCTGCTTAATTCTCACATATTGATCTTGCTTGGAAATCAATACAAATGAAACTTTTATGGCTCATATACAGTCGACTCTCGATAATCGGAACACTTTTTTTCCGCCAAATTTCTGCCGATTATCGAGAGAATTTTGTATGGAAAAATCCTTCCAGTGCAAAGTTGTGCCGATAAACGAAATTTCCTATATTTTTTGTCATTTTTTCAAAAAATGTTAAAAATTTGAATTCCCGTCCAAAAAATTTCGAATTTTTTTCTAAATTTTTGGCCAATTTGACGAAATTTTAGCAAAATGTTGCAAAAATTTTGAAAAATTTGGTCAAAAACAGGTCAGGTTTCTATAAAAATTCTAATTGGGGCCAAAAAGAGAACCATTTGTCTTTGTGCCGATTAACGAAATATTTTGCATGGGAAAATTCACTTTCGTTTCGCAAAACATCGAATTAATCGGCACAAAATGCCGATTATCGAGAGAATTTTGCAAGGAAAAAATCCGTTCCAGCCAAATATGTGCCGATTATCGAAAATGCCGATTATCGTGTGTGCCGATTATCGAGGGTCGACTGTACTGACTTCACGGACACATTCGCTTGTAACCACAAACTGTTTAAACAATTTTTAACAAAAAACATGGAATTTAAATGCAAAACGAAAAAAATGTATGTATGATAAAATTTGGCACATTTTCAGCAAATTGAAGTAAACGAAGGTGTCGTTATATTTATTGTGAACGGTTTCGTGAGAGAATGGCCGTTGTTCTGGCATTATGCTTTCATTTGGCTCTATATGACGACTGCGAGTATGACATTGCTCATTGTCAACATTGAATTCTTCTTCCGTTATATGCTCATTTGCAAGTAAGCGATTTTTTTATTCGAATAGGTGACATTAAACTTGCGCTAAAAATTTTGCATTCGGCTCATTTTCGCTGCGTTTCCCATTTTCCGAATACGTTACATCTTATTTGAGCTAAACTCCACAATCCCAAATAAAACTAATTGTGCAATTTCAAATGAGACTAGAATACCTCTGGTGACTGTTTTTGTTATAACTTTTTTTCTGGAACATTCTAGAACAGCGTGCAATGGCTCAAACGAAAGCTAAATCTCTAGGCTTTCGATTAAGCTCGTGAATGCTGCATCTCGACACAAGCACATCGAGATGTGAGGATTTTTGTTCAAATTTTTGGAATTTTTCCAAAACTTTCGAAATTGGGACAAAATCTCGATGAGCCTGTGTCGAGATGCAGCATGCATAGGCTTAATCGAAAGTTAGACTAGCTTTTGCATGAGCCTCCGCTTACTGTTCTAGAATGTTCCAGAAACAAGTTATTGCAAACGTTATCACAGGGGTATTTTGACCACTTGCTATTTCAGAAGATATAATCACGAGGGATAAAATAGGAAAAATAATACAATTTTTATGAGGATTTTTGTGAGAAAAGTTACTATATTTGCGAATTATAGAAGCATACCTTTAACCACGTGTCAATTAATTTTACTTGCCCTTATACTTTATACATTGAGCGGACTTGCCGGATCGTTCTTAATTTTGGCTTTGCTAGACACTCCTGACCAAGTGGCTACGTTCGGTCATCTAATGAGAGATCCCATTTGGTATGACGTATATGGCAAACAAACAATATTTGCAGGTGCTACGCGGGTGAGCAATAATAGTTTCACTAGTATTATGACTAATTAAACTTATCGTATCACTCTCTTAACAATACCGTATTCCCTGTAATTATAGCCGCCATAGGTGTTTAATACCTGAAAGTAGCCAAGATCAAGGCTGCCTTCTAATACCCAAAATTTCTGTAAACATCTAGAATTTTTCCTTTTTAAAATAAACGCCACCGACCGCAGCGACGGGGCACTGTAATTACAGAGAATACAGTAACCTAAAATGGTACTTAACTAATTTGCTGATCTCCGTCAGTGCTTCACTCACCTGCCGTTTAGGCTCTTTTCAGGATGAAATTTTGCCACCATATTAGGTCTTACCCGTCGTAAACTCGTAAAAATGCAATCAGATTTTGGGTTGAACAGGTAGTAAATGATATTTTTGTCCATTTTAGGCGCATAGGTAGTCATGTATAGTTTTCGGGATCGGGAAACACAAATTCGGCAAAAAGTTGAGTGGTCGACATAGTAACAAGTAGAAACAGGGTCGGAATTGTCGGAAGTGGAGTCGGTGGCGCACCTTATAGTAATAACTACAATGTGCGTTACAGGCCGACCCAAACAGGTCTCAAAACAACATGTTGTGAGCTTTTTTATTTTTCAGACCAACGTATACTCTTTATTATTTACGTCTTGTGCTGGCATAAATAATGTTTTGACCTGCGGAGTTATTTATTGGCTTGGAATTGCCACATTCCGAACATTGAGGCAATCACGGCATACCATGTCTGCTAATACGAAAGCTTTGAACACGCAGATGAACATCATTTTGATGCTTCAGGTAATTTGACAGTTTTCATACTCTCTAATAAACGTGGGACCAATATAGAAATGAAATCTTGAGACAATCCGTTGAAAAAAATTTTACCCCCCCCCCATTTAAACCCCTGGAAAGTGCAACCCCCTCGGGAAAACCTGGAAAAACATGATTTTCCAGAGAGGGTTGCACTTTTCTATGGGTTAAATGGGGGTAAAATTTTTTTCTTCGATTTTTCGAAACTAGACACTTGCCGCTACATTTTTCAAAAACAACAAATAAGAAAGTTATGGCCAATCCCCTCTGGAACTCCCACTCTGGAAATCCCCACATGCGTAGCCCAAGCATTAAAGTGCACTACCCCATCCTACGCAGTTGGGGCCCACATGTTGCAATTGCAAACATTTTGTGAATTTTTTTTCAGGCATCTTTTGTACTATTCATAATAAATGTACCGGTCGGTTGTCTGATATCGGCTCTGCTGCTCGACATTAACATTGTTGGATTCGGAACAATTATGTCTATGATTCTTGTGTGGATTCCAATGTCAAATCCGGTGTGTTTTTATATTTGATACAATTTTTAAGTTAGACGTCAAAGTTTCTGAGTTTTTCGATTAAGGATGAAAAATGACGCCAATAGTTCAATGACCAGTTATTCTGTAAACGTTTCAGATTGTAACAATCTTATTAGTCGGTCCATATCGCAGAGCAGTTTTTGGCTGGACGAGGCGATTCAGGAGAAAAGGAATTGTGCAGGTCACCCAATATGAATCATCGCGAAATCCTGGGAACTATCCTCACAGCAATACGTGAATAAACCGTGCTGCTGGGATAAATAATGCAGGAACTTACGCTGTCAATATATGGGTAATCAAAATTGCAGTGTTTGTTGTATTGTAACACCTAACAAAAAAAAAATCGGCACAACGGTTTTTTTATGAAAAAAATTTTTTTAACAAAGCAACAAAACGAAATGTATATCATATATGGTGGACACAGGTGTCTAGTAACTACTTACAATTTACTCTTTTTCGACGATCCCATTTCTGCGGATTTTGTCAATTCTTTTCTTGGTACCCTCGGCGAGGTGCTGTACAAGGTTTGACCAGGTGTGTCTGCAGAAATCTTCCAATATTTTTGTTAACATGCATTCTGCCTTGCAAACTCTTATATGCAAAATAAACTAGACAAAATTCTGAACACTATAGCGAAAACCCCACATTATTTCGCCAGCTTTTATGGATTTTAAAGCTGATTTTGTAAAAGAAAGATTTTGAAAAATACCAATTCTGGAGAAAATCGGTATTTTTGGCTGACATTTGGCTGCGGATAACTCTAAAATCCACAAAACCTGGCTAAATAATGTTAGGTTTTCGCTATAATGTTCAGAATTTTGTCTAGTTTCATCTGCGTATAAGATTATGCAAGAAGAAAATCACTTTTATGAAAACTATGACAATTTCTGCTGACACACCTGGTCAAAAATTTTTGATCTCGGACAAAAATTTAAAATCGAATTTTTGGCATTCCTGAGGAGTACCGGACAAATTCTCACGCTAGGATCCTGGCTAAGGCTCTCTACCGTATTACCGTTTTTACAGCTCCGCCGGAGCTCCAATTTTGGCGGAGTTCGTATTATGTCAACGTTGGGAGCTAACTTTTTGGAATAGAGCTTGTACACGCGGGCCCTCAGTGCATCTTCTTTAGTGGCCATTTTTCTAAATTTAATCAATCAATATGAATTAACGCTAATTATCATCAAATAGTAGACGGAGTCTCCTACATTTATTATAGGAAGCGGGAGACGGAATGCCAAACTTTTGTTTGACGGCGGTCATTTGAACGTTGTGCCGATTTTTTTTTGTTAGGTGTTAGAAGTATTATGTTTATCCATTGCAACATTTTCTATACCTTTGGAAATCAGTTTGATGAAATCACATGTTCACTTACTTCGCAAAAATTGACTATTCACAATTTGTTCTCGAATACTATTATCAGAAACGAACCATTGCAAGCGTTTGCATTCGCGGGTTGTTAGAGCAGGCACAGTAGTGGAGAAGCGTGCCTTGGCATGCAGGCCAAGAGACTTTTTAAGACATTTCGAGACAATATGATGGAACCTATTAAGAGTAAATCAACCTTGCTGAACCCAAATCCGGGATCAGATTTGAACTTCGATCTTTAATTTTTGAACTTTTTCCTTTAGAATATGGAAGAATCCCAATTTTAAAGGAAAAAGTTCAAAAATCAAAGATCAAAGTTCAAATCTGATCCCGGGTTTGGGTTCAGCAGGGTCGATTTACCCTTAATAGGTTCCTTCATATTGTCACGAAATGCCTTAAAATGCCTTTAATGGCCATTAATGGATTTTTAGTTAACAAGGGAAACAAAACAACAAGCAATGGAAAATTTACATTTTCTAAAGAAGTAATATTTTCGTGGCGGGAGCAAACGATTTGATAAAGACTTCACAAAAAGAAAGAAACGAATGAGTGTTCATTATTCATACGAAGAGTGTGTCTGTAAATAGATCACATAGAAAAGAGAAATAAACAATGGCAGCCATGATGATTTTGCTCCTATTTTGTAATAACTGTTAAAATGTTTACGACACTTATTTAAACAGAAAAAATATCGTTTTTTGGGAGTTTATGGGTCATTTTTGCCTCGGGAAAAATTTTCCCCGGTTAAAGCCTCATTCACACCGGTTAAAGCACCCCCTGGCCCTGTCCCCGGGGGGAGGGGGCTTAAACGAGGTTTGATTGTATTAATATTATACCGTATTACCTGTAATTAACCCCCTCTATCTGATTTATAAACAGCCTGTATGCTTAATCATTGGAAAGGAGCACCTGCACGCATTTAGTCAAAAAGGAAATTGCTTGTAAACAAGGCAAATGGACCCAATCAATAAAAGACAGACCCACACTGCATTGTTAGATTTTGACAGGCCAGCCAGCCTTTCTTCCATTGCCTGTTCATTCTTTGTTCGCGAAAAATCTGTCTATTAGATTATTGATTGGCTTCTTTTGTGTGCGAAAATTAATTTTACTAGCGATTTCCTTTTCGACGAAATAGCGCACAGCGCTTGTTTTTCCAATGATTAAGATTAGAGAAGAATTACAAGCCATACAGAGGGGGGCGTTAATTACAGGTAATACGGTATCCCTATTCGCTATTACTATAGCGCCAGTGTCCGTCAGTGGTCAGGGTTTTTTACCCCTATGGTCGGCACTAAAGTAACTTGGGGAAGTTGCTTATTAGGGTCGACTTATATGACGCAAAAAAAGTACCTGAGTTACCTCCATTCTATTCAAAGTTACCGTTATCACCTGGGCGCAGCTGGGGATTGGCTGGGGCGCGAGTCGCGCAGGCGAAAATGGGCGCAGGTGGGGCTGGCTGGGGCGCGAGTGGCGCTAATGTGGGCACAGGTGGGGAACGACTGGGGCGCGAGTGGCGCTGATGTGGGCGCAGCTCGAAACCACCCCGTTGAATTTTGGGCAGGGGCAACTGATATGGGGCTTCTCGGCAGCGCCGGAGGCGCTGCGCACGCTTCTAGTACTAGTATTGTAGTGATGTCATGAGACATTCCACGGTTCACCTCCTGTGCCACCGCTTTCAGGGCAAGTGAGGTGTCAATCGACAGCTCTCGGCCTGAATGTCACACAGCCTGACAATGCAATTCAGTGATGCTACTCCCCTATTTTATAATAACTGTTAAAGTATTTACGACACTTGCAGTTTTTAGAAAATATGAGCAGCTTATTGAAACCTGAGCTTTCTATAGAAACATCTCATGAATAAAGTATTTTTTGCCTCCAAATTTCCCTACTTTCTACCTTCTGTATTTGTATGCTATTAAAGCGACGTAATTAATGTCTTTAAACCGTTACTAAGCCAGATCTATTATACACAAAAAATCTCCTTCGGAAGTAAAAAATTTCGTAGTAATCGCGCATCAGAAAACTCGAAAAAATCAATTTTCTTCAAAAGAACTGAGATAGTAGCATTTGTGAATTGCATTATCAGCGTACGTTTCCAAAAATATTATACAGTAAACCTCCCCGTTAACGCGCTCAAACTTGCAGCTAGGGCTGTGAAATGAGAACCTTTGTGAACCTTTGAGAACGCTCTCCAATGTGAACCCCAATGTGAACCTTTTGAATAGAAGGGAGGGCTCTCTACATATTCATCAACAGCCTATTCATCAACTCTACATATTCATCAACAGGCTATTCATCAACCGGTCTATTCATCAACCGGTCTATTCATATATTCCGGCCCATGTTCTAAGGGTAATTTTTCGCGCTGAGTGCGAATCTGAGGTCAGATTGGACGTACTTCATGCACGCGCTGCGAGCGCCCAGGACGTGCTTTGAAATACAAGAAAATTGAAGAAAATTATTGGAATTTTTTTGCACCTGTGGGTTTTCGACCCAGCTGGTTTCCAATTTGACGTTATTTTCGGTTTCGATATATTTTCCAGTTATTTGAGGCTTTATTTGGTTGTTCAGCCTAAGACTGCACAGCAGCCTAAGCCCCAAGCCTAAGACTAAGTCCGATTGTGCGTGCACAGCGTCCCCTTAAGCCTAATGGCTTGTTTGGCGCCTTATAAGGGTTGTTTAGCCTAACGTAAGGGTTGTTCGGGAGCTTAAGCCTAAGATTAAGTCCCTTAGGCCCCATATTGTTCGGGGCCCCAAGCCTAATGGCTTGTTTGGCGCCTTATAAGGGTTGTTCGGGAGCTTAAGCCTAAGATTAAGTCCCTCTTAAGCCTAAGCACTTCGTTATGCTCTTATAAGGGTTGTTTAACCTAAAGCAAATTCCTATGGTTACCATGGAACCATTAGAAGATGAAAATTTGAGGATGAATCAGCGGAAAGTGCCATTTTTACATGAAAAAGTCATGTAACTTGTTCGCAACATTATATTCTTGAATGATAAGGAACGAAAACATCGAATACAGAGCCTAAAATGAGCCTAAAACGCATTTTTGGGGCAAAAAAAATGCATTTTAGGGTAAAAAAAACGTTTTTAAAAAAAAGGACACTTGGGGGTAAACCCAGTCGGGGGGACATCCATTTGGGGGGACTTCCATTTGGGGGGACATCCAGTTGGGGGGACATCCAGTTGGGGGGACATCCACTTGGGGGGACACCGATTCCCCCCCCCCCCCAACTATCCCCCACCAACTGGATGTCCCCCCAACTATCCCCCCCCCCCAACTGGGATTTCCCCCCAACTGGGCGGTAACCGGTTCACATGTGAACCAAAAGAAGAGAAACTTGTCGGTTTGAATACCCGAAGTCGGTTATTTCCCACTATCTAATCGTGTCTCTCTTTCTCTGGCACCTAACTAAGAATGCGGCCAATAAAGAGCTAGTGTGCGGCGCCCCAATAAAACGCTCTCTTTGTCTCACGTCTCTTGTGTCTCCTCTTCGTTTCTAGGCCAGCTCGCCAGATCCCTCGCTTCATATCTCTCTTTCTCTGTCGACGCCACACCCAATCAACAAATCGGGCCCGGATTAAAAACGCTATTTTACCCCATTTTTACCTAAGATACCTAAAATCTGATATAGAGTACCTTATGTCACTTTTTCCTGAGGATTCCGAATATGCAATTTGTTTGGCCACTTAATTTTAAAAATAGCAAAAATTCTTATGTGAACTTCTAGGGTTCACATGAGAACCGCCTTTTTTCTGGGGCCTAGGGCACTAAAGTGAAAAGTGCAAACTTTGCATGAAAAGTTTAGTGCCCTTGAGACTTTTCACTTTGCACTGCAAAGTGAAAAGTGTAAATGCAAAGTGAAAAGTGCAAAGTTTGAAGGGCACTAAAGTGAAAATGAAAAGTGCAAAGTGAAGAAGGAAAAGTGAAAAGTCGATATTTTTGTGTGCGTTTGTCCATTTTTGGAGTATTTTTAGCTATGTTGGCTATGAAACTGATGTTACTCATTCTATGCCAACTTTTTGTCGGGATTTCGACGCATTTTTCAGAATTTTTCTATCTTCTCATTTTTTAACTGAAAAATTCATTAATTTCACATACACTGATTTTCCTCGGACTTTAGGAGTGGTTTTTTGATGAAACACAATCTTACCAAATCCCAAAAACATCGACAAATTTGAATGAATTGTCAACGTTAGAGCCCAATTTTGATGTTATTGACACTATATCAACTATTTGTCAACCTTTTTCATCAATTCATCACTGTTTGAACGCATTTTGAAGCAGTTTCAATACATTCAAAACACAAATTTCAATACATTCTCACGTTCGCCGACAACAGTGCGCGAGATTTCTTCAGAAAACAAAAGTTTATCAACATAAAAATTCCCGTTTTATGTTGCTTTTCAATTTTAGCCGCGAAGTTTTCTATTTTTCTTGAAAAATACACTAATACAGGCCGATTTTTTGAAGGTTTTGGAAGAATATACAAAATTTTCAATGTCTATTTTTACGGGGGCTACTGCACTTTAAGGTCCCCAACAGCAGGAATCCTAAAAAAAAATTTTTTTTTGGGAAACCACGTTTTTAGGGGTTATTCGATGCGCTGAGCACGAATCTGGCGTTAGTTTTTGGTCCTGACGCGATTTTTGGCACTTTTTTGGCATACTGCAGTTTAGGGTCCCCAACTGGAAAAATGCAGAAAACACTATAAAATCACATGGAAAAGTGTATTCTGGGGGTTTTCGACCTCGCTGAGTCCGATTCTGACATTGTTTTTGTTGTGTCCCGCCACGAAAAGGCGAATTTTTAAAATTTTTTGTTGTTTTTGGCCTAAAAATGGCGTAATTTTGGTTGTTTTTCCAATTTTTCGTGCATTTATCGATTTATTTTGCCAATATCCTTCTTCATACACGTTTTATTATGTAAACATCGATGAATGCATGAAAAATTGCAAAAACGACCAAAATTAGGCCATTTTTAGGCCAAAAACAGCAAAAATTTTAAAAAATCCGCCTTTTCGTGGCGGGACACAACAAAAACAATGTCAGAATCGGACTCAGCGAGGTCGAAAACCCCCAGAATACACTTTTCCATGTGATTTTATAGTGTTTTCTGCATTTTTCCAGTTGGGGACCCTAAACTGCAGTATGCCAAAAAAGTGCCAAAAATCGCGTCAGGACCAAAAACTAACGCCAGATTCGTGCTCAGCGCATCGAATAACCCCTAAAAACGTGGTTTCCCAAAAATAAATTTTTTTTTCGGATTCCTGCTGTTGGGGACCTTAAAGTGCAGTAGCCCCATTTTTACGCGTAGTCCAATTTCTCTAGAAATTTTTGCCTGAGGCGCTCGATATTAGAGAAAAGTTAGAGAAAAAAATTTTTGAAAAAATTGGCTCTCTCTTTAGACATTGACTATAATTTATAAATTATAGCATTGAAATTTTTTGGGATTTATTAAAAATTCCACAAATTTCTGTTGGTAATTTTCGAGAATATACAAAATTTTAATGTCAATTTTGGCAAACAGCGTAATTTTTCAAAAAATTTTCGCCTGTGGCGCAAGACTGTATAATTCAATGCATCTCCACTTGGTTCTGAAGAATCTTCAACCGCTGAAGCAATAATGACGGATCTCCGAAGCCGATTATATCCTCAAAATTTTGAAAAATTGCTTTTTATTCACAGATGATTTTCCATCTTATTTCGGGATATTTACACAATTTTCTCATACAAGAGCGAGTCGCTGATGAAAATGACGACGATGACTTCATGGAACAGCCTCATGACGAGGAAATCGACGCCCCTGCGGAAGAAGACCAACCGAACGCACCACACAGATTTCAGTTTATTCATCAAGAATTTCGTGTATTGAATGGTTTATAATTTTTGTGAATTAGTTTAGTCAATAAAAGTTTTTAACTAATCATACAAGACGCAAAAAAGTAAAATTTGGGCATTTTCAGTACAGAGATATGCACAAAAACCCATGTTTCCTTAGTAAAAGTTGCTCAAGGGACCATGTGGTACCCAAAAAACATGTTTTGAGCGAAAAAAATTGACCATTTTTCGACACATGTTCACTTTGTAAATATCATGTAATTTTTGTGAACTTGTTTAGTCAATAAAAGATTTTAAATAATCACACAAGACTCAAAAAGGTCAAATTCGCATGTTTTCAGTAAAGAAAAATTTTTCAGAAACCGAACCAAAAACTCATGGTTACGTTGTAAAAGTTACTCGGGGGACCATGCGAGACCCAAAAAACACGTTTTGAGCGAAAAAAAATTTTTGACAATTTTTCGACACCAAAGGGTACCCCCTTTGGTCCAAAATCGGGAACTTTGAAGGCCCAAAAAGTCAAAAATTTTCAAACTCGGAGTGAAAAATAATATTTTTTTCGGATTCCCCGCACAAAAGTACCCCTATAACTGATATTTCTGAAAAAATTCCGAGACTGAAAAGTCTAGCCCAAAAAGTGAAGAGTCGAAGACCGGTCGACACTTTTTCGTGCAAAGTTTGCATGTTAGTGCCCTTGCCCCTGCAAACTTTGCACGCAAAGTGCAAAGTGAAATGTGCAAAGTTTGCATGAAAAGTGAAAAGTGCAAAGTGAAGACTTTTCACTTTGCACTTTTCATTTGCACTTTAGTGCCCTTCAAACTTTGCACTTTTCACTTTGCATTTTCACTTTGCCCTAGGCCCCAGGGTTCTCAAAGGTTCACAAAGGTTCTCATTGCACAGCCCTACTTGCAGCCCAAAAGCGCGTTAACGGGGGGACGCGTTAACGAGGAGGTTTGCCCAAAAATGGCCAAAAATCGGCTAAAAAGTGCTATTTTTAGCTGTTTTTAGCTACTTTTAGACATACACTAGTACTATAGACAAAATCTAGACACTTTTAGCTATATTTTAGACTAATTTTTAGACAATTTTAGATTTTACACCCTATTTTGGTACCCCATTTTGATACCCCATTTTGGCACCCTATTTTGGTACCCTATTTTTTCACTCTATTTTAAGATGGCCAAACTTTTAGACATTCACTAGTACTTTATAGACTACTCTACATTTTTAGACTAATTTGTATACAATTTTCCATTTTATAGCTAATTTTACACCCCATTTTTTCACTCATTTGAAACTCCACCTAAAATCAGATTACAGATTCGGCATTAGCACATCTAAATACCCCCAGATGCAATAACATTCCATCATATACTGTATTTTAACAAAAACGTTTTGCGGTACGTTCTCCCGACGATATAATAAGGCCACTTTTTTGACAAAATGTCATTTTTTGGCCAAAAAATATGACACTTTGGATAAAAAATAGCCCTTTCCTACTCTCATATTTCCAATATGGTGCCCTAAGAAAACTGCGCTCAGAAAAGCAATATCGTGCCAAAAAACATGACTTTGAGGGGAGGCCACGACTTATGGGAATACCCAATATCTAAATTTTTTGTTGCTTAAAGCTTTCTCTAATGCTTTGTTATGCTTCGACATTTTGGAAAAGCTAGCGAAATAATTGTATCCACGATCCCGATACACGCTTGTGTAAACACGTGACCATCTGTTCAGCTGCGCAAACATTGCGCTCGTTCTGAGAATAAAATTAGTGACCCACAGACTTTTGATAATTACTTTCTCACGCTTGAATGTTTTCGAAGTATTGGCTATTTGTGTGATTGTAAATTAAAAATCCGCTAAAATTCATTTCCGCGTCCCTAAAATGCTATTTTGCCCGATTTTTTCTGAAAGGCAAATTTCGCGATATGAATCCCTTTAAAACGAAATTGGCAGGTAGTCAAATAACGAGAATTTTAAATTAAATCTGGAAAGTAAAAAATAGTAGCGGCCACTTAAAACTACGAGATCAAAGATCCCATCTGAAATAGTCGAAATCTTATGTGTCCATATTTTCGAATTTGCCGAACGCCGAAATAAATTTTAAAAATTTTATTTGTTTCAGTCTTTTGTCTCAGTCTCTTATTTTTTGGGTTTATTTTATTACTTGGGTTCATGTCACGAAATTTTCAAAAAAGCGACGTAAGCTTGGCATAAAGCATCGAGGATTATCTAATTTTTTTTGTAACTGTGGAAAAAGTCCGAAAATCAAAAAATTCGAATTGTGGCTGTTTAAAATTTAGAGATCAAAGATCACATCTAAAACATTCATAATTTCATGCGACAAACTTTTTCGAATTTTGCGTAAGCATGTGACTACCTATTCAGCAGTACAAACATTGTTCACTTCCTAAGTATAAAAATATTACAGATTTTTGAGTACAAATCAAAAGTGTGATCACATTTATTCATAAATTTCACCGACTTTTGATAAGATATTTTCTCACGCCAGAGTATTTTCTAAATATTGGCTATTTTTCGAATAGCTTTTGGCTATTTTACAAAAAGATATTAAAAATCAGTTAGAATTCTTTTCCGTGATGCTAAGATTTTTCCCACCTTTTCCTTAAACCCTGTATCAAACCCCTGTATCACACAATTTTTATAAACTGCTCATTTCAAATCTGGTTTTCAGTTAACGCTCCTGGCTTCACGTATGGAAGCTTCAGAATATTTCTCTTATTTCACCCAATTCATTAATGTCTCTGTTGTATTGTGCCATAGCGTTACAATTCTATTCACGTCCCACGTGATATATTGTCTAGTTTTTGATAGAAAGTGTCTTAAGATTAAAGACATAACGTGCACACTTGTAATCTTTCTTATTGCGCACTTAGTCGGTGCTTTGGCTGGAATTCCGTATCACCTCTATATGAGTATCAAGTGGTCACTTGTAGGTAAGTGAAATAATTGCTATTTCACCAAAAGGTGGTCATTTTTTAACAAAATTTGAAAAACAAATTGTCTTCTAAACATTTGGAATATCTGTTTCGTGACCCAAGAAGGTAAAAAAATAAAACTTTAACGAAAACTTCCATTTTCTGAGGTACATTGTTTTGATGGAGCGCCTGTGCTCAGACTTGAATTCACATGGTACTTACTTTACTAATTTGCTTGTAACCGTGTGTCAGGGCTGGACTCCTTACGGGCCTTTTTCGGACCAGATCTCATCACCCTTGCAGTAATTACCCCCATAAATCCGTAAAAATCAACTCAGATTTGGGGTCGACGTAGGTCGAACAGGTCGAAACGGAGGTCGGAATGGTCGAAAATGACCTTTTTGGTCTTTTCAAGGCTGTAGGGGGGTCATATATAGGGTTTTCGGGGTCGGGGAACACGAATCCGACAATATTTTGGGTTGTTGACATAGGTCGAACAGAGGTCGGACAGATCAAAAAGGGACGGACGCCGCGATAGTGGCAACGCGCGATATCTAGTGGTCATACAAAGTTGGTAGTTTTATCACATTTATTAGTTATTTTAGAGGCCACAAATTACGACCCTATTCTCATCGTGTGGCTGGGATCTGGATTCCTCGTAAATTTGCACCTGATTTCATTGTCAGCTCTCTTCCTGTCAATTGACAGATGTTTGATCATTTTGACTCCATTCCGTCACAAGAGACGTGTCGTCAAATTGTTGCCAATTGCAATGACAGCATGTCTTTTTTGTTGGGGCATTGCAGTATTAATTTTTTATGTATTCTGGCAGCCGGAACAACAGCGTTAGTTTCTTAATTGAGATTGTCACATAGCATTTTCAATTTTGGAATAAACTCAGTATAGGAATTTAACTGATAGTATCTTTTCTTTCGGTTAAAAATGATCATTGATGAAGGCGAAGGCTATGAGAAAAATAAAAGTTACTATAATCTGGTCCATATGGTATAATCCAGTTTTAGTGCAACGATGCCAAAGATTGAGTTGTCTACTTAGTTTATATGGTCCTTTTAAACATATAACCGTCAAAATCAAGCTGATCATTGGTATTCTGAACATTTTCGCCGGCTGTTTTCTCATTCATGCAATTAAATCCACCCACATCGAAAAAACGGTAAGTTTTGAAAACAATAAGTGATCAAAAACGTGCAAAACTGTTCAAAGATGTGTATTTCAGCAATAATTGAGCATAGTTTTTTTTTACTTTGAGCAGTTTTTTCTCTGGAAAACTACCCTGAAAAAAATTACGCATTCATGTACTTTTGTCTTCTTTCGATTTTGCAAATCAGAAAATCGGTATCATCTAACAAATCATTTCTTATGCTAGGGTCACAATAGCGAAATATCTGATGTATGATGAAATTTCATCACACATCAGAATCTCCCTTGATTGTGACCCTAGCTTTAGACTTTTCCGGGTCTTCTCTCAAGTTCAGGAAATTTTTTGACTATTTTAAATTGGCACGTAATTCCGCCTAATCGCATTTTGGGCAGAAAACCAGAAATTTGTGTGGCAGTCATAAAAAATTATAACCAATGTTTCAGAAAAACAGAATAGTGAGCGTCACTATGCTTATGGAGATTTCACTAGATGTTTTACCTACGTTTCTACACCAACTTGTAGCTTTGGTAAGTTCATTAGTATATCTTACATTTTTGCAATATACCTGTGGTTTCTTCTCGCGCTGTTTTTCATTTCTGCGACATATCTACAAATATCTTTCGAATACTTTCCTCATTTTGTACACATTTATTCATACTTTATTGCGTCGAATATTTCTCAACTAGCCTAAGGGGAACCAACTACGCGTCTTCAAAAATGGTTAGGGTTGGGCAGTACATCCGTCGCGACCTTCGGCCGCTCCTAGAGACTAAAATTGAACCTGATCGTGACAGTGAATCGGTCAGATTCGGATTCAGCACATCGAAAACTTCGGTGCAAAATTAGCCCGTTTATACTCAAATTGTGATTTCCGGAAATCCAGGAATTTCGGGATTACAATGACATGTAACTTCCGGTAGTTTCAGAGGTTGATCCTGAAACCGGTGCCAATTGTCTTCTCGCATACAGAGGAATCGATTTATACCTCACTTGCTTTTAACCAAGTGCCGATGTTAAATTTCCACTTTAAATGGTGGCCTCGGGAGTAAAGGGGGCATTTATCCCCTTCGGGTGTGTCCCAGGGGGTTTAAAAATCTCTGGCACTAAACCAACCCTAAACGAGGCGCAGGGTGCTCTCGAATTTGGGGTCCTATGAAGCCTAAAAATGACAAATTTCGTGACACTTCCGTCTTATACGATAAACCTTTGCATAACTGTACGTTGCTTCACCTTTGATTAGCAAAATCGATTTAATGGACAAATGTTCAAAATACAATCAAGATTTACAAATAAATTTAGATTATTACTTTACCTCCTGGTTTCTCCATTGGACATTTGGGAAGCTTTCTTGTATTCTTAAACATTGCTATTTGTTCAGTTTATTATTCTCGAATTTTGACTTGGACAATGATTGAGAGCTGCACATCTCACAGAGTGCAAGATTTTTAAGCCAATGTTTCATATCATTGGTTGTGGTTAAATTTTGGAATGCGGGATATATATTTTATTTTATTTGTTCAATTTATTTTAATAAAATAAATACACATTTCTCGAAGCTTTATATTTTGTAAAATGGCCCATGCACGACTTTGGCTATTCCAGGCCATTGCTGGTGGCAATTTTGTTAGACATGGCGTTCTCGCTATGATACTGCGCCTGTATATGTATATCGCGTCACATTTCTCGAAACAAGAATCTACAACTATTCCCTTTTACGAGGCCGTCTGAGCTCATTACTGGTTATGTAAGCCCTTTCAGAGGTAACACCGTGGGAGGAGTACAAATTTTAATTAATTACTGCGTCTGAACAAATCTTCGTTTTATATAAAGTGAGTAGTCAACAGCTGTTATTCAGAAAGCTAGTAAAAAAACAGCTATTTTCTATATGCAAATGTTAACATAAAATTATATTTCTAACTGATTATATTCAATGAACGATCCCAGAATTGAGCTGCCTTCTGATCAGTTCATGTGGGCGATGGAGGTCACAGCTCACGTTAGCCTTTTAGTATTGATAGCAACTTATTGCTTACTCCTGTGGGCATGTTTAACGAAATCACCGGCAGCGATGAGTGGATATAAATGGTGAGTCATAAATGTCCGGGAACGGTCCTACAAAGTTCGATATCCCTTTACATTTTATAGCCCAAACAAATTTTTCTTTTTCCCCAATCTCCCAATTAATCATTTTCACACATGCTCTGTGTGTGAAAATGGTTACAATTTCCATCATTGTGTGGAAATTGTCACCTTTTGGGCTTCAGCCAGTAGAAGTTTTGCATACATGTATGCCTACATGTACTAAGTACGGAACTTGTGCCGAATGTGACCCTCAGAAAAATTTTTTTCAAAAACAATTTTTTAAAACAGGAAAATTGCAGGAAAGGAGTATTTCGATACGCTGAATCCGAAAATGGAATCAGGTTTTCAATTTTTAACCCAAAAAGTGGCTTTTTGCAGAAAAGTCCATTTTTTGTTTCATTCCCATTTTCAGCCTTTTCTGAGCTTTTTCGACAAAATAAAATTTTCAAGTTCAGGCTTAAGTTTGGCCTTGAGCGAAAACGAAGTTCAAATTCGAATTCAGCGCACTCGAAAACCCCTATTCTGACATTTTCAGCCTTTCCCAGCCTTTCCAACAAAAACAATTTACCAGCTCAAAACATATTTTCTGAGGGTCACATTCGGCACATGTGCCCTAAGTACTTCATTCCTCTTTCAAATCGTATATAGCATGCTTTTCCATTACATGCAATTATTACTTTACGATAGTTTTAACGCAGCACACCCAAAAAATTGATTTTTGGTTATTTTCAGCAACTTTCATGGATTTGGTTCTTTACATTTTGGCACTATTCAAAAACGTGGAATTGCGGCATTTGTAGGCAAGGTCTAGCTCTACAACATACTTTTTACAGAATAACTTTTGCTTTGAAATTCTGCGAGATATGACCATTCAAAGTTGAGACATAAACCGAAAAATTCGGAAAAATTTTATTTATTCAACTTTTCATCGGTGTCGTTCACTAAAATTGTCATAACTCAGCAACTACCAAAGGAAAAAATGTTCTGTAAAAGGTAAGTATTAGCAAACAAGTTCCTCTGCAATATTGCACAATGGAATATAGAATGCCTAAGCTTTTTAATACAAAATATACAAAAATAGGTCGAAAATCGGTGATTTTGAAATTTTTCATGCATTCACAAATATCTAATACTAGCGGGGGAGGAGCCGCTTCGCGGCTCCACCCCCGCTAGGAAGCGGTTAGCGTGCATCAGCGGCGCTTCGCGCACCGCCATCAGCGGTCAGGGTTGGGTTGTTCGGGAGTAAGGGTTGTTCGGGAGTAAGGGTTGTTCGGGAGTAGAGCAGCATGAGACTATTTCGGGCCTTCGGCCCTCAAGCAGCTGTTGTTCGGGAGTAAGGGTTGTTCGGGAGTATATGTTCTAAGTTCCCTCACATTCCAAGGGAGAAGGTCGGGCGCTCCGCGCCCGACCACAGGACTGGCTCGTCGCCTCCGGCGCCTCGCGTATATGGTTAGGGTGAGGTCGATAGTCGCGGCCTTCGGCCGCTCCTTCTGACTGATTTGTGTCTTTGACTGATTATTGCCCTTCCTAAAATTTTGGACAAAATTCTGACGCAGAAAACGCACTGGTAAGAATGGCCCTTCCCAAAATTTGGACAAAATTCTGACGCAGAAAACGCACTGGTAAGAATGGCCCTTCCTAAAATTTTGGACAATTTAGCTAAATTTTGTCTAAATTTGGTACATTTTAGCTAAATTTGACCTCAAGTTCAGATTCCCCGCTAAAAATTACCCTAATTAGGTACCTGTCTAAAATTAATCACCCCTAAGAATCCACTTCCCATGAATCCCAGGTTTCAACACATCCCAGGTTTCAACGCACAGCTTTAACTTACTATAAGGATACATAGTTGTTTGAAAATTTGCAGGTGGTTGGTGATTAACGGAACGACAGCAGTTCTATTCGAAGTCTTCGTTACATTGACAATGCCGGTTATTCTTGTGCCTTATCCAATGATATACCTTGACGGCTATGCGACCAAAAACTTTATTTTCAACGAATTAGCTAACGAACTTTATGCCGACCTATTCTTTTTCATCATAGCCTTCGTGGCTTATGTAATAATGATGGTGTTTCTATTTCGATATGCGCAAACCAGGAGCAACATGGTATACAAGATTGTGTTTTCTGGCCGGAAAATAAGTGCAGTCATATCTATCGTCGCGTTGGCGATTATTGCTGCGTCTGTTTACTTACCGTGTCGTTTATTCTTTACGCCACGAGAAGAACTTTTGAGTATTCTGAACGATACTGTACCAACAGTTTATATCCGAATCAGGGATAGAAATGTGGTGGGTACTTCGGTAAGTTCTTACGAGAAAAGTAAACAAGTTATCTTCTGACAAAAATTCCGATGCCCCGTTTTATTCAAATAGGCAAAAATGTTGGAGTTTTTTCTAGCAATTTATTATCTGTATCTGAAAATGATGTCGCGGTGCAAAGACAACAACGCAACAGTTAGCGCGCAGACAACAAACAGAGAAATTGGGTGTTTAATCCGACAGACACAGACATTCTCTGCGCGTTAACATGTTGCGTTGTCTTTTCGTGGTGCCGCACACTAGCCCTCTTTTGACCTAGTCCATGGTGGGGAAATTCGGCTAATTCAAAGGAAGGCTTTGCAGAAGCTATGCAGAAATTTATTGCAGACCGATCCGCTTGGGACTACCGATTATTTGAAATTTTTAGAAAAAAATTGAAAAGGTAGGCTTACGTTTCAGCGATGGCGTTCGTTCTTATACCTTCTATGCGGGCAGATTCAATCATAAGTTGGAGTGCTGCCAGAGATAGAAAGAGATGAAGCGAGGCAGTGGGAAATAACCAAGCACAGTGGAATGAGCGCGAGGCTGTTTCCCACTGCCTCGCTTCATCTCTTTCTATCTCTGGCAGCACTCCAACTTATGATTGAATCTGCCCGCATAGAAGGTATAAGAACGAACGCCATCGCTGAAACGTAAGCCTACCTTTTCAATTTTTTTCTAAAAATTTCAAATAATCGGTAGTCCCAAGCGGATCGGTCTGCAATAAATTTCTGCATAGCTTCTGCAAAGCCTTCCTTTGAATTAGCCGAATTTCCCCACCATGACTAGTCTCAACATAAAGGCCGAATTGGGTATTTAAACCGAAAAATGCCCAATTGAATTGCCGCTCTAAAACTGACAAGCTGCAGCTAGCGCGACATCACGATCAGATACAGATAATATGTTACAATTCAGAAAAACAAAAACCCAATAAAACCTATCAAAGCTAAAAGTAAAACCCCGAATTTGTGAGACAAATGGTAACAGGCGAAATGTGTTCACTCAAATATGACGACAACATAATGCTAAACAAACATTCCGGGTAAACAACTTCAGCGCGCTTTAAAGCAATCGTAGCGGGACCCAAACCTGTTTGTGAAAAAGCTTGTATTTTCGATAGGTTTTAAGGGGATCCGAATGCGGAGTCTAATTTGAACTTTGATCTTTGATTTTTAAACTTTTTTCCTTAAAAATACAGGATTTAAAGGGAGAAGTTCAAAAATTAAAGATCAAAGTTCAAATTTGATCCCGGATTCGCATTCAGCGGGTCGATTTACTATGGAGAGGTTCCATCATATTGACTCGAACTTCCTTAAAACCTATTGAAACACAAACTTTTTCACAAACAGGTTTGGGTCCCGCCACGATTGCTTTAAAGCGCGCTGAAGTTGTTTACTCGGAACTAATGACTTTAGCTAACTTAACTAACGTAATACCTGTAATTACTCCCCCGGGGGAATAATTTTTCAACTACCCCCCGAGGGGGGAGTAAATATAGGGGAGGGGAGTAATTTTAGGGAGATGAGTAATTTTTCACGGCCCGCCGAAGGCGGGCCGCGAAAATTTTTGCCGTTTTTGTCAAAATTGTTGGGATTTTTGGCCATTTTTCACCAAATTTTTGTAAATTTTTGTAAATTATTTTTCTCAAAAAACTGTCGAAAAAATCAACACGGTCCCCCTATGGTTTTTTTGCAAAAAACTTTCTAAAAATAATTTTTTGCATAAAAAACCATAGGGGGACCCTATTGATTTTTTGACATATTTTTCAGAAAAATGATTTTTCATACCATAGGGTCCCCCCTATGAGTTTTTATGCAAAAAATTATTTTTAGAAATTTTTTTGCAAAAAACCATATGGGGGACTCTATGGTACGAAAAATTATTTTTCTGAAAAATCTGTCGAAAAAAATCAATAGGGTCCCCCTATGGTTTTTTCTGCAAAAAATTGGTTTTTTTAGATATCTTTAAAAAATAGCTAAAAATAGACTATATTTTGTCTAAATTTTGTCTATTTATATTAGGCATACGAAATACTAGCTAAAAAGAGCAAAAAATGGGAAAAACCGCATTTTTTTGGGGGGAGTAATTCTAGGGGGAGTAATTTTAGGGAGGTGAGCAATTACAGGGATTACGGTAGTTCGTAATCTGCTTTACAAGAGTACGTTTAGCTGTGGAATATACAAGATATTTTCAGACACGGTGGTCCAGTTCTGCTGTGATATACTTTTCTGTGTTATTTCTAAGTATAACTTTGCTAGTATCAGCGGTCGTAGTATTTACGCTAATCGACTCGTATCGCTTCCTGAGACAAAACGGAAGTAAATTTGGTGGCAAGACAAAAGCCTTATATCTAAGTTTGCTTCATTTCTTGACCATCGATGTGATTATGGCACTAATCCTGGTAGCGTGCCCAGTTTGCGCTGTAATAATAGCAGTATTCACCTCACCGTACACTCCTTTAGTTGGAATCATTGCATTTAGATCCGTAAGCTTATATCAAATCCTTCAAAATATTATTTTGTTCTATGTCGTGACGCCGTATAGAAAGGCCATTTGGCAAAAGTGCAGGAAAATGGTTTATTTTTGCCACATAAATTCTGTCACTTTTATGTAGTGTATTATAAAATAAAGTCTATTCAATAATTAGATAGTATATTCCTCATTAACGTTATATGTCATTTCGTAGCATAATGCTTTCTGAATTTAAATTTTCGTTTTGCGGAGGAGGCGAAATATCACTTATTTGAATAAAGCTAGAACTAGCTTGAAATTTTCCAGCTTTGAGATTTTTTGAAATTTTTTGGAGCAGGTTGCTGTTGTATTATGGTATATAAAATTGGTAGCTTTTCAAGGAACACCTGCAAGAGCTTCGATAAAAACATGTTTATCCGATACATGAGCGTGGGAATTTTTAGCCTGACACATGGTTACATTTACATGGATTGACACACACACATAGACACACACAAACATATACACACATACACACACTCACATACACACACATGCACACATACACACATACACACACACGCACATACACACATGCACACATACACACACATACACACATCACACACACACCCACACACACATACACACATACACACATACACACACGCACAGTGACATTGCATTAAAATGTTAATTCCGAGAGTTATTGTTTAACCCTTCGGAGCCATAGAATTTGGGCAGAAATCTGGCGTTACCATTAGCTTTCCTTTTGGTGAGCTGTCTTTATCAAAATCATGATGGCCGCCATTGTTTATTTCTCTTTTCTATGTGATCTATTTACAGACACACTCTTTGTATGAATAATGAACACTCATTCGTTTCTTACTTTTTGCAAATCAAAAACGTATCCGATCGGATTCACTCGGCAATGAAGGGTTAAGTTTCCTACATATATGAGTGAATGTTTATTAAAATTGCAAGTACAAATTCAAATTTTCCATAAACCACTCTTCTGCATATTCCATAAATCGATATACTAATTACGGTTATGATTCTAGTTCCACTGTTTCACCGAAATTTGCTTTTTTGTTCCCATGTTTTTCTGCCACGCCGAATCAAAATCTGACGTCAGATTAAGATCTATTTTCATGAGGTCTCACTCGAGGTCCAATCTTGGTTCGGATTACCAATACACATTATAGTGATATAGCAAAATATATACAAAGTAAAATATGGACCTCCGCACTACCTCTACGCCAGCTCATTGACGAATTGTCAACAAGTCACAAAAAAGCAGCAATTTGAATCGGGTTTCTTGCAAGTGCTTCGATAAAAACCATGTTGGGTGCTTTAGCCGACATATGAGCGTGGGAATCTTTAGTCGGACATGCGGAATATAGTGACATTGCTTTAAAGCTTTAAAATCGGTTCCGAGAGTTATTGTTGAATTTTTCCCATACACGATATGAGTAAATTTTAATTATTATGAGCCATTGCATGTTATTTTTTTCGCCTCTTTTTGGATGCACGATAGCTCAAAATGCTTCCCTAGGAATTCTAAGAAGGATTCCGGAAGAATTTTACGCGGGCGATCTCAAAAAGTGGCTTTTTTTGCCAAAAAATTGACATTTTTGGCAATTTTTGTCCATACAAAGGAAACTTTCGGGGATCTGCTCCTTTTTGGACGCATGATATGTCAAAATGTTCCCCTGACAATTCTGAGTAGGGAATGCGCAAAAAGTTTTCGCGGGCGATCTCAAAAAGTGGCTTTTTTTGCCAAAATGTGTCATTTTGGGCGTGGTCCGCGCCGAAGCCATGGGTTCTCTTTTCTTGTTAACCCTTCATTGCCGGAGCCATAGACAAAAGGCAAAATGTCTGCATTACCATTAGCTTTCCTTTTGGTGAGCTGCCTTTATCAAAATCATGATGGCCACCATTGTTTATTTCTCTTTTCTATTTACAGACACACTCTTTGTATGAATAATGAACACTCATTCGTTTCTTTCTTTTTGTGAAGTCTTTAGCAAATCAAAAGCGTATCCGATCGGATACACTCGGCAATGAAGGGTTAAGAGTCTAATTCAGTTTGGATCACTGTTTTCACCAAAATTTCCAATATTTTTCAAGTACTTTTTTCATGAATAGACTAATTTTTGTAAAAAAAGTAAAACACAATGTAAAATAAAACTTTCAAATTAAATAATTAAATAAATTCTCAAAAGCCTAACCGTAAACTTAATGTAAACAAAAATGTCTAGACATAAAAGCTCTCATTGCTACAAAATCACCTCGAAAGTCAATGAAAAGGCATTTGAAAGAAATAATTGGATACATTTTCCGTTACACTATTTCATTTTGTGTCATTTGGCTAAGAAATTGTTGGATTGTCTTATGACTACGAGACTATTTTAGACTATTCAATTATTTTTTAGTTCCTTGTGTGAGCCGAGTATTATAAAGCCGAGCGCAATTTCATAAGTTCTTTAACAATTTTCGGTTACAATTTTGTAACTTTCGAATACCAATTACTAAGTAACCAATCACATGGACATGCATACTAAGCACACCAGAGGGTGTCAATCTGGCTCGCTAGAGTGTGTATGGCCCTCCAGGGCTATGAAGCCCAGTACCTCGGGCCTGCAGCCATCCCAGCCGTGGGCCGTAGGGTTTGAAATAAAAAATTTTGGAAAAAATTGCCGCCAAATTTCTTCAAAGGGAAGCGTCAAAATTACCACCCATGTGAATTCACTTTTGGGTAAAAAACAGGACCCGGGGGTACTCCTGGAATTTTTTGACCCCGAATTCGGATTTCCAAAAATTACTTCTAAGCCACATGATCCACGAAAGAAATAATTGGATACAATATTCCATTTGGTGGTATTTAGCCGAAAAATTGTGGGATTGTCTTGTGTGAACAAGACACATTGACTAGCACACTTTGATTATTAAGGCCAATTCAATTGGTATCTTGAGTCTTGTATGAGCCGAGCGTTATAAAGCCGAACGCAATTTCCCAATGCGCGTTTTAATATTTTTAAATAAGTTTCCGTTACAATATTGTGGCTTTTGCATACCACTTACAATTTTTTACAATTTGTTACAACCTGTTGTTACAACCTGTTTGGCAGGATAGAAGGGTCCCGTTCGGTACGCCATGTGTTATGCACTCCCGCATCCCAGACTTGCGGGTACCCCCTAAATCGACCCTGCTGAGTCGGAAGGTACAAAAAATCGGGGTGGATCAAATCGGGGTGCGTCAAATTGAGAACACCGAGGCAACTCTCTCTTTTCCGCTCGTTTCCGATAGCTCAAAATGGTCCTCTGGGCATGCTGGAATGGAATACGTAAATATCTCGGAGGGCAACAGGCAAAAATGTGTACTTTTTGGCAAAAAATGGCACTTTTTACGGTACATAGGCAACTTTTTTTTGTTCCCCGCAACGGGGTGCATGATGTGTAAAAATATCTCGAGGGGCAACAATCAAAAATGTGCACTTTTTGTGCACTTTCATTTTTGCCAAAAATGACATTTTTCAAACCAAAGCACTTATGGGGCTGATTTTTTACACCTGGGGGTTTTCGATGATGCTGAATCCGTATCTAACGTCAACGTTTTGATATTTGTTTTTACGAGGTCAGATTTAAACTTTCTATAGAGATTTCCCTTCTTGTTGAAACTATTTAACACATTTTTATAGGTGAAAAGACGACATTTAATCCATTCGTGATGACCGGAGGCATCTACCTACGCTACATGAACTTTGGAGAGAATCTGATAATCCTTCTAAGCCAACTCATCACCATTACTTTATTCTCTAATCTCATCTACCAGTCTCAATTTCGCCGGAATTCCACACTTCCGAGAGACGGTTTGTCGCATTCGCTGCTCGCCTTTCTATGTGCTCATATATTACTCTCTTCTCTATCATTGCCTTTAAGCGTATATTTAGTCATCAACTGGTCGCCCCCATCCAACCCCCAAATTTCCCACTATACTCCTTATATGATATATTGGTTAGGATTGTGGATGTCGGCTTACATAACCGCGGACCCTTTACTGGTCCTAATGTTAACCGTTGAACGATGTATCTCACTCCAATTCCCGACTTATTCATTTTCAATCACAGAAAGTAGAAAAAAATATGTCAAACCTGCAGTGCTAATCATCATGCTAATTTTAACGGCAGCTGCGGTTGGGGCGAACACTTTTGTTTATCTACTGGAGCTACCGTTGGACTTAAAGCGTGGTACGTTTTACATAGTACGAAAATATGGTACAAAAATATGACATGCTTCCTTTAATTAATGTAAAAATCAGTGTCTGTGAAAAATGCAAAAATTTTATAACAAAAGGATGACAGACAAAGAAACGTCTTAGCAAACTGATTTGATGATGCCACTTTTACCTACACGATTTTTTACTGACAAGGTACACTCACCTAGTGAAACGTGATGGATAGTCTTATGGGCATTCGAACGGTGCCAATCTTTTTGGTCTATTCGTTTCGAAAAATAAAGTTATCTGTTACGGAAAGTTGGTTTTTTACAAGGAAAATGCGAGAAAATCCGACTTCTGAGGCCGTTTTCGGGCGTTTTTGTCTATGAAAGTGGCAAAACTAGCGTCATATTCGTGTTCCCCGTAATTTTTTGGGTAAGATAGCGCCTTCTTTGAGAATTTTTTGAAAAAAAAGTTTTTTCACGTTTTTTACTACCAGATGAAAAAAGAAAAAAAAACATTTTTCTCAAAAAATTATGAAAAAGGCGCTATCCTACCCAGAAAATTACGGGAAACACGAATATGACGTTATTTTGGCACTTTCATAGACAAAAACGCCAGAAAACGGCCTATTACTTGGGTCTCTCTTTTCTCGCATTTTCCTTATAAAAATAAAACTTTCCGTAACGGATAAATTTTTTTCTAAACGTATAGGCCAAAAAGATTGCACCGTTCGAACGCCCACAGGGTGGGGTAAATTTATGTACATCACGTTTCACTAGGTCATTGTTTCACCAAGGTGAGTGTTCTTTGTGAGAATCTTTTTACTGTTAACTTTTTTTGTTAATCAAATCTGCGTAATAATTCACCGCACTAGCCAATGGCCGGCTTTCGCACATTTACATTTCGGATAAAGAGTATTTTTGCAATGCAGCAGACGGCTAGAGAGCGAGTACCTCTACCCGCTTTGCAGTACAGTCTCTCTCAACCGTAACTAAAGAAAGTATATTGTCCGACCGATTGTCTGATAGAAAAGACAGCCTATCGGGTCTTACGTTAAAGTGCAGATATGGTGTTTTGAATTTGTGCACTGTTTTTGTAGAACAATACTTCTATCAAAATTTATGTGGAATTTTAGTATCCAACTGCGAACTTTTCGCGTGTCTCATGATAAAATCCCGAAGTTTGCCGCAATTTGTTTGGAAATCAGTTACGAGCTGTGCAAATCTTCTCACCTGTTTCACGTTCCTTTATTTGCTGAGGAATAGCACAAGTGCCAAAATTATTGTGAGTCCACACTTATTTTGTAGAAGTTTGTATCTGTTGTAATTGATATAGAAATTATTTTCAGAAGAATCGGGTCGTCAAAGCGACAATGCTGTTTGAAGTTTGCTTCAACGCAATCCCAGGAATTGCAGGCTATCTTTTCGTCATCGTAAGCAATTCATTGTAATATGGTGTGGTCTACAAAAATATGAGGCTAATTGTGTTTACAGTAAAATATTCTTTTTGTACCAAATTTATTTACTTTTTCGTTCCCATTTTGAACACTGATTTGAATGCCAAAGCTAATAAAAACCTTATAAGACACTTAAAGGCTTAACGAGGATTTATAGTATGAATCGCGGACGAAGGCCATGATTAGAATGACGATGATAATCGATGTTGTCAGACAACTCCATTCAAAATTATATAGCCTTATAATTTCAAAGATAAAGGTGAAGGTTAGCCTTCAAGCCTGATTTTTTCGGCAAAAATACCCTTTAGTAAAGGGGAAATTTGGGAAGGGACTGGAATAATTTGTGGCAAAAAGTATCGACATATGAGACCAAAAAACTCTTTTGCATGTATTCAGATCGTCGGTGAAACACCAGCAAACTACGTCGGACAATATGCAGGTAACATTCTCAAGCAAGAATGGATCTGAAAAGATTCTAGTATATGATACTAGGAATAAGACTATTTTTGCAATTGGAATGAGCAAATTATTCCACATTTATAAACATTATAGAACTTTTGGGCCCTATTATCAACGCTAACTAACAATAGCTCATTTTGGTATTCAAAGAACTTTTGGGTACTACTATTATGAGTACACTTACTCCTACCTAGCTAGACGGAAAATAGTTGGCCAAAAACTATCATTAATGGAAATTACTTACAAAATTGCCATTTTTTGGCCAAAAAATAAGCTTTTTGTAAAAACTGAATGTACTTTGCATACTATTTTCCGTCTAGCTAGGTAGGAAAAGTATACTCAGAAAAATCATGTTACCTTTAAAAATTGACAAAAACTTGGTTTTATTGCAAATTCAAAAATACTGTTCATTTTGATATTCAAAGATCGGTTGCGTTTCAGTGATGCTGTGCTATGTGAATGCTCTGTGCAGTAGCGTCTTCTATTCAAAGTTAATGTTACGTCGTCGCAATTGCACTCCGGCGGAGAATACGCTGACAGCTATTCCGCAAGTAAATATCCACATGCAATCTATATACAGTAGTCATTAGCGTCTGATTCTTTGTATAATGTTAAATGTTGTCTAATTTGTATCTTCGTGAAAGTTTAAAGATTTGTGGCAGATTGTAGCTAAATATTTCGCTTGTGTGTAAAACAAAAGCATTTGTTCATTTTTATTCACAAATATAATATGAAAAATAGATACTCTGAAAACTTTTCTCATTTGTCTCATTTCTCTACTTTCAGTGATATTTCCCCTTGCTCTTCAGTTCCCAATCATAGTTTGCTCTTCGCTTTTTATCACTCAACATCGAGTTATGCCTCTGTGACCTTCTGCATCTTCCTCGTGTACTTGTCCTCTTTGCCAGGGTGCTTGTCTGGATGATACTTCCTGGCCTTTCTTCTGTAGGCGCTCCTAATTTCACTGCTACTAGCCTCTTTACCAACGCCGAGCAGATGATAATAGTGTCTGTGAGTTGAATCTCGCCACTCCTCTGAAGAGTTCGGGCCCTGGGCCGGTTTATCGTGGCGTTGCTGGCTATAGGCCGGTGGTGTCTCGAGGTTTTTTCCAAGAAAATTTTCCATATTTCTCGAAAAAGTTCAAAATTTTTCGCTCGGCGGCGCCCTACCGGGCGCCGCCGAGGCCATTCTTAGGGGTGCTTAATTTCCCCCGGGGCCCCGGGGATTTCATTTCGGGGATTTGCCCCCCGGGTTTTTTTCAGGGGGGATCCCCGTCCCCGAAAATCGAAAAATCACGTCCCCCCTCGGGGGTCCCCAGGGGGGGGGGCCGCGAGTCACCCTAGCTATAAGGGAAAATTGAATAAAAAATAGGTCGTTTTCAAAAATGTAAATTTCTCCAAATTTCTCAAAATTCTGCTAAGGGGGGCACCCTTTTGGTTTTTTCGGACCTTACAAATTTCGGTGGGGGTGCAAACCCTAACCCCTGGATGCGCGC
>JAKKPZ010000401.1:0-38570 GCA_022814885.1 Ditylenchus destructor
CAGTCATGATAATGTAAGCATGTATGTCATGGCACGGAATGTAAGACACGGGCGCGGCGAAGCCGCGCCCAAATGTTTCAACCAACACGGTGCGGCGAAGCCGCATCGTTTTGGTTGAAACTAACCATGTTCATGGCGTGTAACAGTTTTTAATGCATATTATGCTTAAGCATAATTTTAATATGCTTTTAAGATGAATTATTTCAATCACAGGAGAATACCATTTTTAAGCAAGGTATCCTTTTAGTGCCCCTTAAAAGTATGTTCAATGAAAATGTGCATTACTTATGGCTAAGAAAAATGCATAAGAACATGATTTTTAATATTATAATCTTTAAGCTAGCTGCGGCGGCGGAGCCGCCCCGCAGCTAGTACAAAGTATCGAATTTGTACGAGGAGTTATATTGAGGTATGGCGGCGCTACTCAACCCAACCAGATGTGGCCTTTGGATCCTAAGAATAACGGATACGGGCTCAGTCCGCATGTTACGGCGGACTTATTTCATGTTAGTATTTTATAAATGGCAACACTTTTTACCTACAATTGCTTACATTTTATCCGAGAAGTATTATTTCTTGCTTTACTTAAGAAACAGGCAATTGTGAAAACTATTATTTCTTCCAGAAAATTTACAGCAAGTCTTCTTTTTCCCACGAAAAGTCTTTTTCCAGAAGATTACTCCCATAATTTTTCTAGACCAATTTCTTACCATTTGCTTCTTTCCATTTGTTTATACCAGTGTATTGGGTTTTTGCATCTCGCTAAACTTTGCGATATTTGACCGACTTAATTCGACATTTCGTATTTTTTTCTGGAAGAGCATTTTTCTCATATTGTCATTTTTCACAAGAAATGTCAGTAAACGTGAGATCAGTGGGGACAAATTTTCTATACTCTCCGCCAAATAGACAAAAGTGGGCGTTGTCTTAAAATCTATGTACCATTTTCTTATGTTGTTTAGGATGAGATTAGCGGTCAGGAACGCTACTGGATAAGTTCAGAGGTCAGTTTTGGTGTTATCTCTTATCCTAGAGGCACATTTATCCTGAAATAATGTTGATTCTGCTCCCAAAGAGTTTGTTTATTGATAGTAGTGCAAGATTTTGCACTCGTAATAGCGTAGAATTACGTAGAATAAGCTCAGAAACGTGACCGTTTCTGAATGTAGGCAGTAAAAAAGCTTTCTTGTGTGATATTTTATTTAGTATGAAATATTTAGCGGATTGCAATCACAGTTCCCGATTATGTCCCTCTTTGGACCCAAATGACCCATGGAAATCTTACAGTGCAAGCGCAAGACAGTTTACCGCCGTATTCCTATTTTCAGGTAATTTTTAGCACTCAGTTTCACTTAGCTCATAGGTCTTCACTAACACTTGTATGTTCAGCCAGTGAACCAGCAACCCGCATTTTTGGAGTACGAAATTGCGGTCGATAAGCAAGATCCCGGAAAACGGAGCAAATCTTTCGTGGAATTTTATTCCAGGACCTTCAAGAAATATCTGAAGGCACCTATCGGTAAAATCATAACTGTTTTCTAAGCATAAATAGAAACCAAACTTAGAAATTCCTGACAAGTCAATGATCGAAAAGCCGATTTGGTCGACCTGGGCACAATATGGGGGTGACGTCACTCAACAGAAAACTCTGGATTTCCATGTCAAGATAAAAAAGTACGACTTTCCCATATCTCAGTTAGAGTTGGATGATGCATGGGCCACTCACTATGGAGATTTAAAGGCATGAAATTTATCGTGGCACATTTCCACAGAAGAAAGATGTACTTTTAGATAAACGATACAAAGTTTCCCAATTTTGCGGATATGATCAAGACGCTGAACAATGTAAGTTTGCTTTCTTCTGTACAGTCATCACTCGATAAGCCCACACGTTGAGACTTGCTTTATCGAAAGTTCGGCTTATCGTTTGCGGCTTATCGAGCGAATTTTGCTTGAAAAAAATCCTTCAATTTCAAAGTTGTGCGGATAAACGAAATTTCCTATATTTTTTGTCATTTTTTAAAAATTTTAATTCCCGCCCAAAAAATTGTTGAATTTTTTTACTAAATTTTGCTCGATTTTTGAAAATATTTGGACCGTGTGGGAAAATTTTTGCGAAAATTTCGTCTAAATCAGGAAAATTTTGTTTAAAAATTGGCGTCAAAAATAGAACAATTTTTTTTTGTGCGGCTGGGGAAAAATTAAAGAAAAATTTCACATTTGTTTTCCAAAATCTTGTGCGGCTTCTAAAATTAACCCGTACAAAATGCGGCATATCGAGGGAAATTTACTTGGCAAACACGACTTATCGAAAATGCGGCTTATCGAGGGAGGACTGTATACATATTTGTTACACTTCTCATACTCCAAACCATGTTCGCATACTTTAAAATTCCAGAACGAAACACGGCTGACCATTTGGACGCATCCGTTCATAAATTTGGACTCGGAAAATGCGGCAAATAAGGACTTGCATAAGTACTATGTGCAAAATATCAGCGGAGTAGCGGCAGTAACGAAGTGGTGGGATGGTCAGCAGTTTTAGGATTTGCTTCGGTTTTTCCTTGAAAATTTGCTGTTTGTAGGATTCGGATATGTGATCGACTTTACAAACTCGGAAGGGTCGGATTGGTTTGCTAGCGAATTGGAAAAATTCAGAAAGAAGGTATTCAGTTTCGGACTACCAGTTATAAACTTTTATAGATCTTATTTTATCGATTTTTAATGTCTGGCATTCTGATCACTGCTTCCTTTGTCTTTTCGTCTGATAGAGAGAAGATGCCGTAATGTAGTAAGCGGACGATCAGAGATGTTCTAGCTGTCAGACACTAAATTTTTATTCATCATACAAATAGTTGTGTAGTTATCAGCTTAGACTTAAGCTTACATCTTAAGACTATAAAAAATAAGGCGCGCTTGGAGCTTTTTGTATTCGGAACTTTTTGTATTCGGATTCTGACCAACTAGAACATCTCTAACCGTCTGCTCCAGGCAGAATGATGACGGCATGCGCTCTTCAGCAGAAAAAAGACAAAGGAAACAGAAGGCAGAGTGCCAGACGTGACACCCAAAACAATATTGTACGTTTTAGAATGGAATCTACTCCTTCAAATTCGATGCCGGAGAAGTTGTATTTTTACCAAAGAACTTTCGCCTGTCGCAAGGATCATGCCCGAACGATTACACTCGCGCCTATGCCAAATTTGCCGCGCGTTTCGGAAGAGCCGTGGAGAATAGAGTAGGCAGCGGAACTCAAGAACTGTCAATATTTCTGCGCACATTGGACAGACTTTCGAATTGGTAAAACTCATGGTACCTAAACTAGTAAACTATACTATAGTTTTTTCCATAGATCCAGACATCACTGAGTTTACCCACACTTTGGGCATAGCACCCATGATATACAAGGTCTTTTGGGTATTTGGGAAATTCTTTCAAGTTTTCTAAACTCCAAGGACCCTCAGAGCATTAAGTATACTTAAGACTTCGGTCACAATGCCGCGATTATCGCTGTGCGATTTTCTTATTTGTCTTTATTCTTAACCGCAGTGCCTCTCATTGTGCTGTGTTGAACCACACTCTCTCAAAATATCGCAGTGCGATTTTTAGTAGTGAGCCAGACAAAGAAGATGTTCTAGCCTATGAAGAGAGATTTCCTTTCTCTCTTTTCCTCGCACAAAAAAATCGCAGAGTTGAAAAAACGCAGTGGAATACGCTTTGATTCTGACCATCACTGCGATTTTCTGTCGATCAAAAGATTTTGATCCCAAAAAATCGCATGCGATTATCGCAGCGATGTTGAGAGAGCACGACTCATCATTGCCTCTCTGAAGAGACGACATGACGAAATCGCAAAATTTTGACGCTGATTGTGACCGAAGCATAACATTTTAGGAAACAAATGGGCTTACAAACGTTAATCCCTAGCATCCTTATTTCATCGTTGCATGGCTACTTTTGGGGATTGCCCGATATGATCGGCGGAAACGGATATGGCGCTGGTGATGATTCACCTGTAATTAAGAACAGGCCAAATAAGGAATTGTTTATAAGGTGGACGCAGGTGAGAAGTTGTACTTTAATTTTTTCCTCTTACAGTCAAATTTCGATATAAGCATTGTTTTGGCCGAATTCCGATGAAAAAATAGACTGAGTAAATAATTTAAGGCAAGCGCATTCCTTTTGACACTTCAATTTTCCTTCGCGCCGTGGGAGTACGACAACGAAACAATTCAAATAGCAAAAGACGTTCTCGAATTGCGCCAAAAGTGGTCGCCCTACATAATTGAGCAATGCCAAAAGTCTGTGGAAAGAAAGATTCCTGTGATTCGGTTGGTTCCGTTTTGCTTAATCTGCGCAAGTGCACTTTAAGGTATCCGAGAGCATGAATTTTAAAATTTTACTCTTGCAAGAAAATACCAGGAAACGATTTTCGACTATGCGAGTTCGAATTTTCGTTGAATGACCTATCAAAAACTACTATCTTTCCTGGTCTATGGTTTTATCTTGAGCCTCAAACTGAACCGAACCTCGATTCTATCCCAATACACTGATAACAGGATAGAAATAGTTACAAAAAAGAGAGCCTGAACCAGGGCTGGGAGATCGGATCGGATCGGAAATATCGGGTATTTTGGGCTCCGGATCGGATCGGTTTTTTTGGCCATTTCCGATCCGATCCAAGCACTCCTAAGAATGCACTCGGCCGAGAAATTCAAATTTTAATTTCCGCCGGCCGTGCCCGATAGGGCGCGGCCGGGAAAAATTTTCACTTTTACAGCCATTTCCTTTCAAAATTTTCGCCTGCGGCTCTATTTGGATACCTTTTCTCCTCCAAGTATTTTTTAATTTTTATATGAAAATTGAAAAACTTTCGCCTGCGGCGCAGTTTTTCCACTGTTTTTTACATGTGAGTATAGTTTTTAGTAGCTAAAAGAACCGAATTTGCGCCAGTCCAAAGAGACAACCTATTTCCGCGCTTTCGTATCTCAAGGTCCGCAATGGTCTGCTCGTGCAATGCTCAAGACTCGCAATGGTTGGTGGCTCGCAATGTTCAAGTCTCGCAGCCGAATGATTCCGCAGCAAGTGCTCTCGCCGTAAGAACACATGCCAAGCCGCGCTATGCAGATTAATGCGCCTTCCTAAATACTGCCATGTTACTGTCAAATTTCCTTGTATGTTTTTGTCTTATTTGTTTTTCATGTTAGCGCAAATCTATTTGCCTTTGAAAATAAATCATTCAATTCAATAAAAGCGCCAAAAATAGTGCAATTTTTTGTATAAAATCGACAAAAAATGAAAAAGTTTCGCCTGCGGCGCTGTTTTTTCTGTCTTTTCCCGTTGATTTTTATTTTTCAAATGTTTTTTCCTAAGCCAGCAAAATTAGGAAAAAGTAGTAAAATTGTACAATTTCATGAGAAAAAGGTTAATTTTGCCATATTTTACCTAAAACTAGCAAATTAGACCCATTTTTAGGCATAAACAGCAATTTTGGGAAAATTTTTAAAAAATAGCCAATTTTGGGAAAAAATCTAGGATCGGATCGGAAATATCGGGTTTTTTGGGGTTCGGATCGGATCGGATTGGGGGTCACCGAGGATCGGTTCGGATCGGACCCGCGACCAAAGTTCCCAGCCCTGGCCTGAACCTCGACCTCCGGATTCAAAGAGGTCGAGTTCTAACTCAAGGCCAGGTCGGAGTATGGATCTGGAGTCTTCATTCTAAAGTGAGGCCCGTGGGAAAATTGAACCTGATCCTATCATCCGGGGTCCTGAGCACTATCTCTTTAATCATGGCCTTATCCTGAAGATATTAGTGTGCATGTCTCATATAAGCCGCACTTTGTTGGACTTCGAAAAATGGAATTCTGAAACATTAGTGGGCAAATATTGCATCAGGAAAAAATTTTCATTTTCACTGATAATCGCAATATCCAAAATATTTTGCGGGATAGTAAACCATTGTTTCAAAAAATGTCTGCCTATGCGCACTTTAAAGTGCACTATTCCCCAATTCACCGCAACTTTAACTCATAACAATAATTTTTCCGTTAAGACCGATGTGGTGGATGAGTGATCTGCCGGAAGCGTTAAACTGCTCCGATCAATTTTTGGTTGGCGATCGTCTCCTAGTAGCACCGGTCATGGTGGAAACAGCCACCAATAGGACCGTTTTCCTTCCAGAAGGCAAATGGCGCGACGTTAATTGGGGCACTGAATTTGAAGGACCAAAGACCATTCAAGTTGATGTAAATTTTTTGTTTAATTTTTCATTGCTCTATCGAAATGATTTAGGCACCGCTCAAAACATTGCCGCTGTTCGAGCGATTCGATTCTCAGACTTCGGATACTTGGATTGTTAAAGTTTCGATGACATTACTTTTGATCGCATGTTTTGTTCACGTTTTGACGATAGTTTAGACATTTTTGTGTCATTTGTACATTCGAAATAATAAAAGAGTAACGGTTTGTGCAAAATAGAGTCAGAAAAAACATTAGCAGGAATAACGGTTAGAGAGGGAAATTTGTATGAAATAAACCCTTCAGTCTGAAAGTTATTCTGATTGTAGAGGTATAAAGGAATGTCATACGGCCACTTTCAGATTTGATACGACCTTTAGTTATGCCCATTTAAAGTTTCCTTATCGACGAAAATTTGCGATTCCTGACCAAAGTTGGTCTCATGGAAATAAACCTCGAAAACGTTGATATTATCGAAATATGTCTAGTATAAGTCAGTTTCTGAAATGGAGATCGTGGGAATTGTGCGATCAGTAGTCCATGGCCGGCATATTGCTTCAGACCTCAATGTCATCAATTCTTGGAGACTTATGACCGACAGAACATCGTGCAATATACGTATAAACACCGATCCTGGCAAAAGGGACATCGAATCTGGGTTCATTGCCCCGGCCAGCAAATTCACCAAGGAGAAGTCAATTCGAGGTGTCAGACCCAACTCTCATTTCAAACAAAGGTTTTTTCAAGCTCCTTTAGTTAACGAAGCCTCGATTTCGCTTTAAAGTTCTGGCTCCAGAAGGTTTAAACGATACCAGTACCGAGTTTTCGTTCCAGCAGTTGCATACTGAGTTAGTACACTACGTGAAAATAGCTTTCTAGAAACGTTTTATTCGATAAGCAATAAGAGGATAGAACACGAAATTCGATATTTCAGAAAATCAGGATCTTTTTACCTAGTATTTCAGTGCAGTGTCTCCCCGTTTTGTAACCTCATTCTTAGGGGTGCTTATTTTCTTATCTTATCTGAGACTTCTACCTTTTTAAGGGATCAAAGATCACTTATTTTGAGACTTCTACCTTTTTTCACCCAAAATGTGATTCTTAGGGGTGCTTATTTTGAGACTTCTACCTTTTTAAGGGATCAAAGATCACTTATTTTGAGACTTCTACCTTTTTTCACCCAAAATGTGATTCTTAGGGGTGCTTATTTTGAGACTTCTACCTTTTTAAGGGATCAAAGATCACTTATTTTGAGACTTCTACCTTTTTTTCACCCAAAATATGATTCTTAGGGGTGCTTATTTTGAGACTTCTACCTTTTTTCACCCAAAATATGATTCTTAGGGGTGCATATTTTGAGACTTCTACCTTTTTAAGGGATCAAAGATCATTTATTTTGAGACTTCTACCTTTTTTCACCCAAAATATGATTCTTAGCTCTGTCCCAAGAATTCTGGACTGACCCCAAGAAGCAAGTGCTGGCCCCAAGAACGTAGGGATTGGAGCGGCCGAAGGCCGCGACGGTCGACCGCACCCTAACGCTGGACTGGCCTAAGAACGCTGGCTGGCCCAAGAATTCTGGACTGACCTAAGAAGAGAGGCCGGGCCCAATAACGTAGGGGTTGGAGCGGCCGAAGGCCGCGACGGTCGACCGCACCCTCACTCAAAATTAGACTAAAGCATGGTATTCAGACTCCCGAACCGCACCCGTTGAGCGGCCGAAGGCCGCGAAGTCGGCGCCAGCCGACCTAGGTTTTTTTCCAGCGCCGAAGGCGCTGGAAAAAAGCCTAGTATTACAATATTTTGGAAGTGGTAATTTTTGCTTGGATACGGAGTGTCCATCATTCTCGGGCTGCATTAACCATTACAAATTTTTAGTTGTCATCACAAATGAACTACATGTCTTATAACCAATGACAACAATATTTTCAGTAATCTGCAACTTCTTTCCAACATCGCCATTGAGGAATTCAAAGACTCGCTCAGTCCAGCCATCTTCACCTCTCTTTTCTTTTACGATAAATTCGGCATAATCACGTTTCAACATATTTCCTCTTGGACGCATGACATAGTCTCGAACAGACTCGATCACCTGGCATTCATCGGTGCTTTTGAGATCCAGGAACGTCTAGAAGTATAAAAATTATATAAATTTGTAATTGTTATTTATAACGAACCGTGAATGAAGCGTTGTTATTTATGAATCCCGTAGGGAGTCCTTGAAGCTAGTAATAAAATATTTTTAATTACCTTTTCACGGACAAAACAAATCCATATTTCTCTCAAATTTTTGACTGATCGTTTTTTAACATCGATTATTAGAATCAAATGACCTTGAACTTAGAACACAGATTTATCGTATCCATCACCAGACAATAGAGAATCACAACGCTAAAAAAATTTTACCTTAACAAAACCGACGACAATATTTGAAGAGGTATAATCGTCTATGTTAATTTCGGATGTGCAATGCGCTCCAGTCTTCATGAGATCGAGTAACTCTTCTTCGTAGTTTGAGCGGCTACAGTTATCAATCGTAATTGTATCGCAGAGCACATGACCTTTTATCCAACCGATGAATTTCTGAGCGTTGCCACTCAGATTAAGCTTAAGCGTTTTACATTGCAGTCGGTTACTATCTTGGTTGAATGCTCCGGCCAACAAGTTTAAGACGTTATTTTGAGTAATCAATTCCAAAAAGCGAATGTGAACGAACGGATCCATGAGCAGTTGAACAAAGTGTTGAAATAAAGGCCAATGCTTATGATTGAGCTTTGTTAGCGCATGGAGGACATTCCTACTACCTGAAGATTGACAAGATAAAAATCTGGTGGGATCTAATGGGCAAATGATGACATTAAAATTGAGATTGATTTATTTTGGTTTACTTTGACTGATTACCAAAGCAAAGATTATTTATTCTCTTTTCTGTCTCTCCGGCTCTTCTTTTTTGTTTAACTCAACAAATCTTCCCAATTCGAAATTTCCTTGTGAATTTAAAGGTCAGCAATTTTCTCACCGTTATTAACAGCATTAAGCACATAAACTCAGCGATCATCTTGTGCATTTTGCTTCTCAACAACTTGACCTTCAATTGGAATTTGTTCCGAGTATTGGATACGATTCGCTATACATTAAATTTCCGTACCTTTATAACGTGCTTGAGCCAAAAGACAATAAACGTTGCGATCATCTTGAGCACTTTGCTCCCCAATAACTTGACCTTCAATTGGAATTTGTTTCGAGTATCCATCGCTAATGACCCATTCGTTGTATTCCTCAGGCGATAGCTTTTGGTTGAATATTTCGATTAAAGTGGAGCTTGTTCGGAAATTTTTGTTGTAATTCCTCTAAATTTAGCAATTATTTGAAATTTATTTCACTCTATGCATACAGACCATTTTCTTTTATTTGCGTTTTCAGAGACCAGACAGGATTCCGGAGACCGTTCGTTCGGCTTCTTGAATTTTTCAATGTCCCATTTTAGTGTCTATTCTACTTCTTATATCCAAATAAAATTCTCACCATTTCAATATGGTCAACATAAAGCAGTGCCAATCTGTGTCTGTGGGTGCGAATCAGATCGCGATATCGCTTTGAAACAAGGCTGTTCTTGGCCAGCTGACAATAGTTGAGAAATTTAAACGCTTCCAACATTGTGCCGTTGTCCATTGATGCAATATTTGAGATTCTTAAATATAATTACTTATTTTTCATACGCAAAATACAAAATTCTTCGTTTCCACGGCATTAAAATCAACATTCCTAAACACTGATATATAATTATTCATTAGACAACAACTTCTAAATACTTAGATCAATTAAAGCATAAACGAAAATCCTTCGACTAATATTGTCTGTCAGCCAGGAAAGCGTTCTCAATTTCAAAAGGAAGAAATGGAGCCGAAACGCGGTTCTTGTGTCAATTCAAAAATTATGGCGGGAATTCAAACAGAAATTTGTAATAGGATGCTTAGTGAATCTCGCATGGATTCTTAATGAATCCCGATTGGATGAGAACGAATGGTGTCGCAATCATTATTTTCATCTTTTAGCATCAAGAATCGTACAGTCACTACAAATTTTTATCATTGTATATGCTACTGTGTCGGTCGGCTATGCGAAAATTAGAACTTTCTCAAAACATTTTATTCAACGAGAAACGCGCCGCGGCCTACACCGCGTCAGCGAGAAGCGTAAAGTTTGTAGTAAAAATTTCTTAGCCTAAAGCAAGGGTACTTTAGCCTAAAGCAGGAGTTCTTCGGCCGAAGCTGCGGTCCGGATTTCGGCGGAATGCGAGAAACCCCTGGTCCAAAACGTTTGTGCCAGTATTTCTACCTGAAAAATTATCAAAGCGCATAATAAGACGTTTTTTGTTCTGGAGCGAATTCAAATTTTAGATTTCTGATCTGATTTCAGATTCGGATTCAGCATGCTCGAAAACCCCTTGATGTAAAAAATCAGTCCCGCAGGTGCTTTGGTTTCAAAAATGTCATTTTTCGGTCAAAACGCGGTTTTTCACAAAATGATCAAAAATGTACGAAATCCGAAGGTGTAAAAAGCAAAGTTGTCCGGAACAGCCACAGAAAGCGATTGGGAACATAAACACCACCACTTTGTTTAGAAAAACCCTTTTAAAACACGTTTCTGTGTTTTGGCGCGAATTCAAATTTTCAAATTTATAATCTAAAAATGTCTAAATTCCTAACTTTTCAATACCTTTCATTTGAGCTATCACTCGCCTCTGTATGACGTGGGAATCGCGAATTACGCCTCATGCCCTTAGGCAATGCATATGCAAGTTATATGTCGCTGAAATGCTCGTCATGTCAGCTTTCTAGAAATGTAAAACTAGCAGTTAGCTGACGTCGGCGTCTTTGTTACATTTTTGAGAAAAAGTTTACAATTTTCACAGGTGTAATGAGTAGAATTGAATACTGAGTTTACACTATTTTTCCTTCGAAAAAACAGGGGTGCAGTATTGTAAGGTCCCGCCCCCATGCGATGCTTCAATAAATTTTCCTCCTAGTTAATCAATGATAACAATAATATAATCTGAGATACAAACGAGTTTTGACGTACGGCTCAACGTTTGAGTCTAATTGAGTCCAATTGTGATACAAAACGTCACTTCAACTAGTAAAGATATTCTCAATCAAAATTGTGAATCAAAAATTTTCAGGACGAACATTTTGATTGATTTCTCATTGAATACAAATTGCTCAATCATTCCCATGGACAATTTCAATTGTCAATCTTTGATTAGATGTATGCATTCGGAATTGATGACTGGTATTAAGCAGAATATGAAGCACATATTACACTTTAATAAACGTGATAATAACAATTACACAATGTAGATTAATAATCACAATCATATAATCTGCGATCAAACATTTGTCATCAAACTGACAAATGTTATCAGTAGGGCCAGGATTTTTAGGTCCCAAAAATCGCATTTTAGGATCCTAAAAAGGTCCCAAAAAAGGCCATTTTAGGTCCCTTTTAGGTCCCACCAAAATGGTCATTTTAGGATGAAATTTCCCCAAAATTCCCCAAAAAGGTCATTTTAGGACCGTATTTGTGGAAGATTTTGATCAAATTTTGCCAAATTTTTAAAAATTTTTATAAAAATTCAAATATTTTTCGAGAAATTTTTTTCAACAAAATTTTTTTCGGCGCCGCCTAAGGCGGCGCCGGAAAAAAATTCCAAAGGGGGGACCCTATTGATTTTGGGACCTAAAATTTCCCAAAAAAGGCCAAAATAGGTCTTTTTAGGTTTTTTAGGTTTTTTTAGGTTCGAACCTAAAAATCCTGGCCCTAGTTATCAGAGTAGGAAAAATTAATCTCAATGACAAATCTTATCCTCTTTGCCTGTCATTTTATGGATAATGAAAATTAAGACAGCTTACTAATCGATACATACTTCAGCTGTAGAGCACCGGGCTTTGTTTACTTTCACAAATTTGGATCAATGGTGGAGCAAACTTTCACGTGCTATATTGCCTTTCACTTTCCCTTAAAATTCCTTGAAAATCCAAATGTTACGCTTCAATAAATTTTCCCATTAGTGAATCAATGATCACAATTATATATCCTCAATACAAAAACCAAACTGTCTAATGTCACTTCAGTAATGAAAGTTAATCTCAATCAAAATTGTGAGTCAAAAATTTCATGACAACAATTTTGATTGATTGTCCATTGAATGGAAAATACGCATTCATTCCGCCGCGAATAATTTTAGTAGGCAAGTTTAATTTGAAGGAGTGCATTGACAATTATTTGACTTATGTTGGGCAGAGTTATAGTGCATACCAACTTTACAGTTATCTGCAGATGTAACAATATTCCATGACTATGCGATAATTCACCCCTGGGAATCAAGACAAGTTCCGAAATTTTTAAAAATTGAAGGAAAATCGAAAAATTGATTCAAGGATTCAAACTTGAATACTGTTCCGAAAGTAATTCAAAATAAGTTTTACAATTAACGAATCAATGACCACGATTAATATAATCGACATAAAACAAAAGGAAAGCGAATATCCGTCACAAATGCGCACTCGAATTATGGATTTTTTAAACGATGACACATATAAATTATCAACTGTTGAACGGCAGCTGCCAATGCGAGTGCTCCGGCCATATAACATTGGATCACTAGCTGATCGCCATTGGCATAGCGCTTGAAATTTTTGTCTCCATTGCTCCAATTTTTGGAGTCATTGTATAGTTTAATTCCCAAAATTACGTACAATATGAACGTTGACAGCTGAAAATAAATTATCTTCTCCTGTTTATTCTTCTTCAGTATTCTTTTGATTTCAAGTAATCTTTTAATTTCTTGAATTTTCAGGCAATCTAAGGTTGCCTGGGTGTCGTTTCATTTCTGCTCAGTTAGATCCCGCTTTGTGCGGAGATCCTGAGAGCAGAGACCCTATTTTTCCGGTCCTCAGTTAACCAAAATTCGCAATGATGTAGACCAACTAATATCACAGTAATGTTGCATATTGCCTGAACAACGAAATGGAATATAAACCAGATCGATGTCACTTCGAAAGAAGGAAAAAGAAATATACCGAATTGCTTTTTACCCAAAAATGGCTCATCCTGCGTCCTTACCTGGGAAAGTATTTTATTGTTTAACATTCTTATAATGAAGGCATACCCCAGGAAGTAATATACCAAAATAATCCTCAGGCTTTGTAGCGTGCACATGTAATAAAAGAATTGGCAAATATGACAATCCTGAAAAAATCTCGAATACAAACTCTCGAGGATGCCAAAAGTTGCAAAAATGTACGGCACCTTTGAAGCAACATTTTCTCCACTTTTTAAAGGAGTAGCGTGGTGGTAAGAGGTTTGCCGAATGCGCAAGAGTTAGCAATTAGCAAGAAACCATTTTTTCGGAGTGGTCCTAACGTGAAATATTTTGAGTTTCTTCGCAAGAAAATCTGAGGAAAAAATCGCCTGAAAAATGCGAAAAAACGCCTGAAAAATCATAAATCGGATATTGATGAGTCTATCTCAACTTTTTACATAGTTTCACATAGTTTAATTTCACATAATTTAATTAGTACAAAAGAAATCCAAGAAATCTTCCCCCCCTAAATGAACTTGGCTTGTCATCATGGTTGCAGAAAACTTCAACGCCCTTGTGAGCCATTGAAGTTATTCGAAGTTGTTTTTTACAAACAAATCCGCTTGGGACCAGCACTGCTTGAATGCAAATTTTCAATTGTTACTTCAGTATTTGAGAGCGATGAAGGAGAAACCTGGCCGTTATGGTTTTCGATCATGCTGATCTCGAATCTGACCATAAAAATTCGATTATCTTTCTAGAACATTCTAGAAGCTTATATAGGAACATTGTATTACTCTCATAATGACACGGAAACTATCAGGAAATAAGCCTTCATGGATGTTCGAATATGCCTATCTCGAACTTCAACTCGGATTTATGTATAGATTCTTCTTTAATGTTCTGAAATTATCTCTATGCACACTCTACTTTTAAAATTACCACGTGAATAATGGGAGAAGAAATATAAATGCAAATGCATGTAAAAATACCAAGACAAGTCAATCAAAATTCATTCAAAAACAAATATCAATAACAAAGTTCATAAATCATAAAGTTTCTTGCAAATATGAATTTCGCAGTTGCACCAAAGTTGCGTTAAATTCCGGGTGCATCCTATTTCTTGTAAAATTGGAAACCAAATATCGCAGTTCCTGAATAACGTGTTTACTTTGTATAGCAAAATATAATCAAAATTTTTTACCTTAAACGATCGCTCGCTGGGAGAACTACTTGCTTCAATTCCGAGAAAAATTTTAGCGACTTTTGAAAGATTGGGAAGAATTGTTTCGTTCCAGAATTCGAGTGCATCGTCGGTGTATTTTCTCATAGTAGTATACATGCTTAACTCATCGTCTATTGGTTTATAGATCCATTCGATAGTTTGAAGTTGCGGAAACATAGTTCTTTTTGTGGAAGTGATGCGTGGACTTTGACCGACGAAGGGTCTGGCAGCTTTGTGGATAATTTGCTTCATTTTCTCATAATCAAAAGCAGGTATTTTGTCGCAAAGATATGCCAATTGTGAGTGGACTATAGGATCAAGGAATGCAGCGGTGACGGCGACATTGACATTGAAGTGGGTTGATTTTAGCCAATCAGGGTCTGACAGGTCACCTATTTTCTTGACGAACGCGTGTTGCATAGCTTGAGATAGTGAATTAATGTAGGGATTTTGTTGTGCTATATTTTCCTTTATATTGAGCCAGGTATTGGCGATATGGAGAAGAATTTTGCTGGCCGTTGATTCTCTTTCTGCTTGTACCTCTTTGACCATTTCATTCATTCTCTAGCATAACAATCAGTTCATCTAATTCCTGGAGTCCTTCGCACCCTTCATTAGCAATTTTTAGAAGACTCAAATTATGGACTGCACTGCTGCAACTCGTTTACCGGGACACACGTTTAAATTTGACCAAACATTGAAAATTTTTGACAAAAAATGGAAATATTTGGCGCGAATATCAACTTCTACTAATAATTTTGCTACTTTTGACCAACTTTCTACCGACCTTTGTTCGAGATAGGCATATTCGAACATCCATGAAGGCTTATTTCCTGATAGTTTCCGTGTCATTATAAGAGTAATACAATGTTCCTATATAAGCTTCTAGAATGTTCTAGAAAGATCATCGAATTTTTATGATCAGATTCGAGATCAGCATGATCGAAAACCATAACGGCCAGGTTTCTCCTTCATCGCTCTCAAATACTGAAGAAACAATTGAAAATTTGCATTCAAGCAGTGCTGGTCAACAAACATCAAACGTTTGGCAATCAGATTTTAAAAAAGTCATGAATGACAGATTAACAGTACACAAACACGGGAATATTTATATCTGTAAGTATAATAATTGTAAAAAAACATTACAGGAAACTCATTTTAATAAATGCAAAAGTAAAAAATGCAATGTATGTAAATTGTATGATAGGAACTTTATACATGGATATGGAAAATATGTCTACGAGACAGTAAACCAAAATAACTCAATACAAATAAATTGCCATAGCGCAAACGTAGTCTACCAAATATTTTGCGACAAATGTAAAATAAGTTATATCGGTGAAACCGAACAACTTTTAAGAGAACGTTTTAGACAACATTTATACTTGATTGGAAAAAATCAATTAGACACGCTATTGGTCAACCATTTTAATGAGGTACATTCAATTGAAGACGTACGTATAAGAGTTATACACAAGCTACACGATACTTGTCCAAAAAGTACAAGATTGCAAGCCGAGAATTTTTGGATTCACCAAACAGTTAGCATGTACCCTTTTGGCCTTAATGACAAAATTCAAGGCTTTGAAGGAAGCTTTGCAAGTAACGTAGCTACAAATATACAACCAAACCTCAGACATTATTTTTCAATCCTCTACCCAAACATGATAGAAAACATATTAGAAACAAAAGTTCACAGAAATGTGAACCGTTAACTACATATTCTAAACCAATTTCATTACTTAAACTTCCAGTATTATTTAACGCATGTAAAAAATCAAATGCGGAAAAAATGAAAACCATTTAATTATGTCTTGTAAGGACACTAGCTCAAAAGTAGCTATTAATATCCTCCCCAATCAACAACGTCAAAAACTACATCTGACATCGTTAAACTCCAATATACATCAATATTGATTACAATATACTATTATCGATAAATTAGGAGTACGTAAACGTCTCCTCAGTATCAACAAAAATAATACAAAAATAATGACCACCTACAACCTTCCAAAAACAAGTTTTGTGAGATTTTAGAAGAACCGTAGTTTATTTCTCGTTAAAAGTAACGTAATCTCTCGACTCATCACAATTGGTGAACAGAGATGGCACAGAACTGTTAAGGACAATTCAGCAATCTATTCACTGCACTTTTATCATAATTAATTTCACAATGTACAATGAGTGAGAATACAGGAACAATGAGTGAGAGAAAAAAGACCACCCACTATTATGAATTATATTGCGGAGACTTCAGCAATCTATTCACTGCACTTCCACACCAAGACATTATCAACAATATAATGGAGATGGTTAAAAATACTTTTGATATTAAAAATTGTTCTGCCCCAAAACCAAATTTATCTGTTTCTCAGGTTTTGAAAATTTAAAAAAAATTCTACTAGCCCCCTATATAAAAAATTTTTCTGTTGTAAACAATTTTTTTCCAATTCTCTCAACGCAATGTTCTAAAAACCCTTTTTAAAAATCGAGATCCTCGCATTCTTTTCAGTCAATAAAATCGAGCAACAGCTGGTCTGGTCAACAACCATGGCACACAATCCCCCCTGGTCTACAGCAGAACCAAATATCCAGAGCATTCATGAATCCAGACCCCATTCCGCTTGACTTGGATCTGTTTAGTTGTGATCTACTCCTGAGCCCCCGCACAAAATCACATTGCCAGCTTCAAAAGTTCACTATTTTGCACCCAATCGTATCCAAGTCCAGCAATAATGTCATCCGCCAGCCTACCGCCAAACCCCCAAAATCAGCGCCGCCCACCCCCCGCCACTTCTTCATCAAATGACGACCACCCAAGACAAAACAAGTAAAAGTAATCTCTCAGTTAGTCTAAATCTTAAGAAAAAGAATGATTTCAACCAATATGGTGTCATTTTTAAAGTTTTGATAAATTGTTCCAATCTACTTTTATTCCTAGAAAAATTGTCACACTTCTTTGAAATGTATTTTTGTAAATCCCTTTCATTTAAAAAATTCATTCTATTACAAGTGGATCATCTTCAAAGTTCGAGGACGAACTTTTCTCTAGCCCCGACAAAATGTAGAATCCAAATCGCCCTTTTACCTTAGAAAATTTTTAATGCAATACTCACAATATATTCATGAAATCGTACTGATTATAAATTGTCTGGCACCACCCGCCACCATACTCTGTTATCAGTAAAAACAAGTTTTTTTTGTTGGTTCTACCAAGAAAGATCCAACCCCTTCTTTGGGAGAGCTAGCATAAAAACTTGTTATGCCACTGTCCCTAATGTCCTGTACCAGTTAGAATAGTATATAAGCCAGCCTAAACTTTGTAAAACAGTTCTATTGCATTCCGGATTGTCAAATTATATATTGCGCTTAATAAATATATTTGTACTAACTGTAGGACACTACACCTTTTATATAATTACTTAAAAGTGAATTTAACAGTGACTGTTTAATTCGATTGGATGTAGTCCACTTAACTAACAGAAAGGCTATGGGTAAAAACAGTCTGGCTAAAACAGTCCCGGTAAAAACAGTCCCAGATTTTTCGGACTATTTATCAGGCAAGCAAACTAAGCGGCCGAAGGCCGCGAGGTTTCGCTGACAAAGCCACTGTCGAGCGGCCAAAGGCCGCGAGGCTTCGCTGACAAAGCCACTGGGGGTATGTGTTACCCGAACAAATAGAAGGCTTCACCCGGCCGATCAACGCGAAGCGCCGCTAGGGCGGGTGAAGCCGAGTGAGGGCCGCACGCCCGACTGTAGGACACCGTAATATAATTTCGGTGACAAAGGCACCATATCCCGCTAGTCCCTTAGTATTTAGGGATTTTTGTATTTCGAAAGCGTTCAGTTTGTCGTAAAACTCAACTCGATTTTCAAACCTTACTCAATTTTTTCATCCCTTTTTTATTTATAAAGCCACTATATTTACTATTCACCAAAATTGAAGAGAGTTTGAAAGCTTTATCAGTTTTTCATCAGTAAAATATATAGGCAGAGCGTCGATGCTAGACAGAACTGCGCGGCTGACTCACCCTTGGTTTGCTGCGCCGATTTCTTTTAAATACGCGTTTATACATCTTAGCAAATTTATTACGAAATCATTCACTAACAACTTTGACTTCATTATTTGAATAAACAGTCATTTCTCTACTTTTTTAATACTACTTATTTTGAAGGTGTATTTCGCTAAAAAAGATATGTTTCATGACGGTGTTAATCTTTCACCTAATATATCGATACCTTTGTTCTAATAAAACAGCTAAGGTCTTGAATACAGAGATTTTCATCGCAGAGATCAGAAATAGATGCATATGTTGCAGTTAATACTGGAAATCAGTTAGTTCCCGAATTAACTGAAAATGGCGTTTTTCATCATTTTTTACAGGGAGAGTGATGAAACTAAGCACAGATTCGGATTTCCAATAATTTGTTTGGGTAGAATAGTGATTTTTCCAGAATTTTGCGCTTTTTGGCAACGCCGTTGTCCCCTTTTTTGTGGGCCGATCGGGCTGACCTTTTTTAAACAAAATAGCAAAACGTTGGCTACAAAATAAGCATAAACACTTATGTCTAAAGTTCGAATTCAAAAAAGATATTTAGAAAAGAAAAGAACCAGTTTAAATTGAACACCCTGTATTTCAAAAGCCTGTTTTATTTCAGTGAACTAAATTTCCGAACTAAATGTGGATGCGACTATGCATACAACTTGTGGAATTTGTATGTAAAAAAATCAAAAAACCGGCCAAATCATCCGGATAAGTGTGTGATATACGAGTTTAGACTGTAGCTTACCCTTTTATCGGATGATGTGCGATGAAGAAGCCAAATAAAATAAAACATCAATATAACGTTGATCCCAGAGATACTTAGTTTAGCATATATTCCATAGGACTACCCAGCGGCTACGCCGCATGGCGGCGCCCATGGTCATCCAGGATTTTCCGGATTTCTGGAAGCCGTAAATCCCGGTACTCGCAAATGTTGCCAGCGAGACCGGTACCAATCGACTCAGCTCGCCGAGACGAAGCGATTGACGTATCACACGCCCGGATCCGAGCCCCGACGCGTGATCTGTGACCTGGCCAAATCCAGGATTTTCCGGATTTCCGGAAGCCATAAATCCCGGTACTCGCAAATGTTGCCAGCGAGAGCGGTACCATCGACTCAGCTCGCCGAGACGAAGCGATTGACGTATCACACGCCCGGATCCGAGCCCCGACGCGTGATCTGTGACCTGGCCAAATCCAGGATTTTCCGGATTTCCGGAAGCCATAAATCCCGGTACTCGCAAATGTTGCCAGCGAGACCGGTACCAATCGACTCAGCTCGCCGAGACGAAGCGATTGACGTATCACACGCCCGGATCCGAGCCCCGACGCGTGATCTGTGACCTGGCCAAATCCAGGATTTTCCGGATTTCCGGAAGCCGTAAATCCCGGTACTCGCAAATGTTGCCAGCGAGACCGGTACCAATCGACTCAGCTCGCCGAGACGAAGCGATTGACGTATCACACGCCCGGATCCGAGCCCCGACGCGTGATCTGTGACCTGGCCAAATCCAGGATTTTCCGGATTTCCGGAAGCCATAAATCCGGTACTCGCAAATGTTGCCAGCGAGACCGGTACCAATCGACTCAGCTCGCCGAGACGAAGCGATTGACGTATCACACGCCCGGATCCGAGCCCGACGCGTGATCTGTGACCTGGCCAAATCCAGGATTTTCCGGATTTCCGGAAGCCATAAATCCCGGTACTCGCAAATGTTGCCAGCGAGAGCGGTACCAATCGACTCAGCTCGCCGAGACGAAGCGATTGACGTATCACACGCCCGGATCCGAGCCCCGACGCGTGATCTGTGACCTGGCCAAATCCAGGATTTTCCGGATTTCCGGAAGCCATAAATCCCGGTACTCGCAAATGTTGCCAGCGAGAGCGGTACCAATCGACTCAGCTCGCCGAGACGAAGCGATTGACGTATCACACGCCCGGATCCGAGCCCCGACGCGAAACTTGCCCTTTTACGTGACACACGTAAGTCACGTTTTCACGTATGTCAACCCCAAATCTGACATTGATAACCCCCCCTAAAATCATGGGTTTTTGGGGGGTACTCGCGAGTTTGGGGTCCGGGACCCCCAAAAAGTGGGTTATTCTATTGGGGGGGGGACACCACCCTATCAACTTAGAGGGACCCGATTATCATTATATCGCGATATATTAAATTTTTATTACTATTTATATCAACGCAGCTAGCGGATTGACAATGTTGTGCTAAAAAATGATAAAAAGCAATTACGTTAACATTATCGTTTAAAAAACAGTTCGGTTCTTGGACTACAAAATCGTAACTTTTTTGTTTGACTGCAACCTTAGATCTTCTCCCACGCTGGCTCAGATTAATTTAAGCCACTACTCGTGGCTTAAACGCTAGTTATTTTATGTCCAAAATGGAATTTATAGCCAGAAAGACTACCTTTAGGTAGTCATATCTTCGATAAATGTGTTTAAATAATTTCAAATTCTTCAACAGAATATTGTCATACCTTTCAGCACGTCCAAAGGTAATCTAAGCATTGCGTAAACACAAAATATATAAAGTGTCATCAATATTATTATAGTAGCAAACAAATGCGGAAAGCGCCTTTTGAGTTTGCCTTGATATATTGCAGGAAAACGCAACACAAGACAACGGTCGAATGTTAGAAAAAATGTCGCAATAGGAGAGATTGTCAAGTATAGCGCATTAGTTATCCCTGTCCAAAACAATACGTACGGATCATACTTGCCATTCCCATTTCCGTCTGTAAATAACACCGAGTAAAATTAATCGGCATCTTGTAATAAGTCTAGGTATACACCAAACACGTTTACGGACAAAACTTCTTCGACCGACAACTAATTTTGCCAGCCTATAAATATGTTAAGGCTTAAGCTTTGAGTGATAGGTTAAAATGCTCCTAGGCTTTAGACAAACACCTGTTATAAGGGCACACTTGTATGATTAGGCTTAGAATTAGATTTGTGGCCAAGATAAGACTTAATCCCGAGATAACGATGAGCCGGTCGAAGTTGCCGTGATATAAATAAACTGACGCTGTGCCGCCCAAGAACTTAAGCGCCAGTCTTATAAAAACACCATAGCATATTTGTGAGCCTTGTGTGTTAGCTTAGTTACAGCCAACGCACTTTGACCGATGAATTACAAAGTGCTTAGATTTGCGTTGAAAATTTGTTGAATCTGTGAAAGACTACTAGTATTTTTTATCATTTTGACAAGCTTTGGCCTTCTTGGCACTATTTTGAATAAATGAACATTTCGATAGCACCCATAATAGTCAGTCATTTTTTCATATGAACCCCATATTGACAAGTGCTAGCTCCTAAAAGCCTCTATTTCAACATTAGCTGTTCCCGCTCGCTGAAGCCTTATTCTACGACTAGCCTAACCTAGGCACCTCGGACAGGGATAAAAGTCCTGCTTAGTCGGTCCCTGTCTATATTTAGACAAATTTAGGTGACACAACTGAGGTAAACTGCTGAATGAATGGCAACAGTGCACAACAACCACTGGGAATTTATTTTCCAACTAACAAAAATTACCTGCGGGTGACCAAAATATAATCGTATAACCAAAATATGGAAAGTACGCCAGAGCGCAGAATATGTGAGTTACGATGAAAATCAAAAGCGATGCCGACATATTGGTAACTCTTATCATATTTTACAAGATTATAAAAGATTAAAAAATTCTATTAAAATAGAAACTAGAATAGAACTAAATCTTTTAACAGATTTTTTAACTGAACAGGCTTAAATAACCCATAAGAATGACATACAATAAAACTCATCCTTGTCGCACCACAGAATAAATCCACGACGCAAGATATCAGCAATATTCGGCTGTATACGCGGAATTGGGCCTTGGAGCGATACAGTAAGAGGTATATAACGATAATTCCAAATAGACAAGAAAACAGTCCCACTGCGAATTGGAATACGTCGTGGAATTGACGTAACGGTGAAACCATTTCTGGAAAGAAGAATGAGAAAACAAATTTAGACAAATTGCTTAACCCTTCATTGCCGAGTGTATCCGATCGGATACGTTTTTGATTTGCTAAAGACTTCACAAAAAGAAAGAAAGGAATGAGTGTTCATTATTCATACAAAGAGTATGTCTGTAAATAGATCACATAGAAAAGAGAAATAAACAATGGCGGCCATACAGATTTTGATAAAGACAGCTCACCAAAAGGAAAGCTAATGGTAATGCAGACATTCTGCCTTTTGTCTATGGCTCCGGCAATGAAGGGTTAAGTAAGCCTTATGTAGTAATTTTAAATCGTTACATTATAAGACAATCGTAACTTTGATTAATAAGGCTTGATATAAGAAGCATTAGTTATTCTAATAACGGCTCATAGAGCTGGACTTAGGTCTATTTAATCCAGTAGTTTGGTTTAAATTCAAGTACACCGATCAATGTTAAGACTTAAGAATTCTACTCAAGCTCAGTCTCAAACTCTACCTTATTGTTCGTATAACCAACTCAAGCCCATTGTTAAGGGATTTTTCCGACCATGAATTAATAACCTCTCTCATGCCACTATTTTTAGCCCAACGCTTAAGTGCAACCCAAGCTAAGGTATAACTTCGATCATGGTCATACTTCACTCAACGTATAACATAATAACAGAAAATAGCGGTATTCCCAATTTTCGTGGCGGGACCGCCTAAAACCTGCCCTCAAATTCGGATTCCCCGCATCAAAAAACCGGTGTAAAGGTGAAATCGGCAAAATTTCCGGACACTCGATTTTCCGGCAAAAAACCCTGGCTCAAGTGTCAAAACTTAGTTGCCAACCTAATATTTGGAAGTATTTAGTTAATCTAACATTAAATAAATAAGTTATTATTTCCAGCTCAATAATAAGCCTAAGCAGAATAATGGTCAAAGTGCGACAGCAAACACTTGAAAATGCTCCAACTCAAAGTTTTTCCAATTCCTGTCAGGTGTGAATTCTCATAGAACACAATGGATTCGAGATCATGGGTTGTTAACTGACGCTAGCATTATTGGTGTGGTCCAAAAAATTATAGTCTCTTTGAGAATAAAGTTTCACTTAGTTTGTTTTATTCCCACAAAATCAAAGTACAGTTTGAACAAACCCAGTTTGCTGTAATCAAAACTTTTGACAAGTCTGTGAGAAAGAATGTGGGAAACAACTCCAAGTGTAATGCTAATGGGAAAATTACTTTGCGAATTGAAGGCTTTTCACATACCTCCAAGCCATTCAGGCATTCAAAAGTTTCGTTAAAGTATTACTATTTTTGAATATGTGTGAATTTCTTGAAAATAAAAATAGACTTCGCTTTTCAATTAAAAAAGATAAATGAAAATTAACCTATGAAAAAAGGGAAATAGTCTTTAACTAGAAAATTCTTGATGTTCCTTCTTTGATTTTGTTTAATAGATTATTGTCTATAATGAGGAAGTGAGCTCCTGTTATTGTCACTTCTGCTCTATTCAAAATGAAACGCGGAACTCACTCCCTAATGTTCCCGCTGCATGTCAAGCGGGGAAATTTTTTAAAGTTTTGTGATACTAATTTAAATTATACAAAAATAAAAAAGCAAAAGTAATTAAAAATTTAAAAAAACATTAGTAAATCATAGTTACTCCTTTCACAGTTTATCGTATTTGCTTCGTTTTGTATGGCCAATTTTTGGTTTAGAAATTATTTTCTAATTAAATGGTTTTCCGACGCAAATCCTACTTCAACAGCACTACCTAAAATTCGAGGAAGAGTTAAACTGATGATTCACGTCAACATAAAATTGGCTGCGCCTTTTTTATTATAACGGTTACTTGCCCTGCACAAGTGAAAAAAGAAGTGGCTTATTGGTCATTTACGTTTAAAATTTTTTATCATGCACAAATAGCAACGAAATACTATTGACAGAAATTTATTGTGTTCAAGACCGATTACAACCGATTTCGTGATAAACGCAAAAAAGGAGTGGCTAGAGAGTCGTTAACATCCTCCCCGTTTCCAATCTTCTCATAAAAAGTGGTGAATTCACAGATAAGCATAGCAAATAGTGACGTTTTTTCGTTTGCTAAGTTACACAGAGTCAAATGACGGACAATAAAAAATTTCATCGTGTTTTGTTCGCATTCGCATTTGTCTCTTTTTTCAACATAGTTATGGGCTTAAAAATTTTTGCTCGCTGTTATTATAACGCTTGTTTCCTGTGGCATTAGAAATTTTTCACAAAAAGATTATTCGTTCTGTCCGAAAACGATTTCAGTGATGTCGCCTTCCACCTAAATCCTAAATTTTAATTGCTTACAAAATCCACTTTAGCCTTCATATTCTCTAGCACCCTTATCTTTTTGCATTGTCTTTAAAAAAAGTTTAGCCAGCCCAGGAAAAGGCAAGGAAACTTACCATGAAAGCAGACCATGATAGGAAGTAAGACACTAGACGGGCCAATCGCCCGTGGCAATACGTCTGACCGGTCGTGGCCTGTGTTTTTGCTTCAATCATTCATGATTGAAGGCGCAAAATACACTAAACGGGGCCGGACTGCTCATGGCGCGATCCCGTACCGTTAGCTCATTTAGTGTCAGTGTTGCAACGCCTCCGCCTCCGGATGCTCGGAGGCGCCTCCGGTGGCGGAGGCGACCCTCAAAATATGCCGAGGCGCCTCCGGAGGCGCCTCCGGGGTGCCGGGAGGCGCCTCCGGCAGGCGAAAATTTAATGAAAACTTGACAAAAACAAGAAAAATTTTGAAATTTTTTTCAAAATTTGACAAATTTTTTTCCAAAAAATTTTCAAAAAATTTTCTGAAAAAATTTTTTGGCGCCAAAAAATTTTTTCAAAAATTTTGGGAAAATTTTTTTCAAACATGCCTAAAATGGGCATTTTAGGCGATTTTTGGTCGGAGGCGACCCGGAGGCGATCAAAAATAGCCGGAGGCGCCTCCGGAGGCGGAGGCGACTTTTGAAAAAGTTGCAACACTGTTTAGTATCTGATTTCCTCTCGTCATCTACACATCACGGAGTGCCATACGGACAGAGTGACTTCGCTTGTCTTTTACCAGGCGAGCGGTAAGACAAAATGCGTCGTGGGCAAAGTGCTAGAGAACATGGAAGTTAAAAGGATAAAAGTGTTATTCAAGTGGATTTCCCTGGTCAATCTAATCTTTGTGTGGCACTTGAGTGTTGCATAAGCCATTCAAAGGTATAAGGCGACAACTTTTGAATAATTTTCAGTCAGAGTAAATCATGTTTGCCTGCCTGAAAATGTTTCCTTGTAGGTCATTTCACTCCCTACTAACATATTTTGCCATAACATTTTTTCTGGAAAATTCTAGAAGAATGAGTAATGGCTCAAATGGAGGCTAAGATATTGAGATTTCGATGATACCATGCGTGACGGATCTAGACTTAAACTTTTAGATGACGGAAACTATACGTCCAAATTTCGGTAAATTCTCACAATTTTGATAAAATACCTCCGATCTGGAACTGTTTAGGTCAGGATTCCGAAAGATAAATGGTAGCATTTGTCGACCCAACTTCAGGCAAAAATTTTTTCAGGTTGGCAGGGCCCCAAAAATCCGATGCTCTGATCGTCTCTTTAAGATGACCGCTAAAGTGTGCTTAATCACATTCTTTATTCTCGTAGTCCACAATTTTGGCAGCAGCCACGGATTTACTCTCTCCTTGAGCGTCGTCAATGGATATCGTACCGTTCCCGACATCAAATACCGGGAAGTGAATGCAGACAGTTTCGAGCCAGACACAGATCGTTTTACTGATTACCAAAATGCAATGACAGGCAATTTAACGGCCATGAGAATCGTGGTTGGTAGACAATTAAAAGTCAGCGTGAGCTATCTGTTCTACCGTGATTCCGGTAAATTTTTCTTTTTTGAATAATACAGTAAATAAGCTCCGTAGCAATAAGGTCTAGAGCTTATCTACCCTGTAATTAGACCTACTATTAGCCCGTCATGACGGTCGGTGGCGTTTATTTTTAAAATCCAAAAGTCTAGAAGCTTCCAATATCGTTTCGTACCAGAAGCCTAGATCTTGATCACCTTCTGGTACCAGATACTTCTAGAAACTGCTAAAATTTTTCATATTAAAAACAATCGAGACGGGATCTAATTACTGGGCGTACGATATCACATATAAGCTCCATAGCAATATTGAGCGTGGCCGAACCAGCCGGTAAAGTCGGTTCAGATCTGTGAAACTATGACCCAGTTTTGTGAAAATTTTCGAGAAATTAAAAAATTGGTAACAATTTTCCTAATTTTTTTGTAATTCTATGGGTATGTTAGATTTTTTGAGTTTTTAAATTTTCAGAAAACAAACTCATGCAAGTGACGAACGACAAAGTTCTTAGCTCCGCGCTCAAGCTTGACAACCTCGTCATATACGCGTGCAAATATTCGAATACCGACTGCTTTGCTGTGTAAGTGAAAATTTTGTAATTTAAAAATTAAATCATGAAAACAATCAAATTTGATTAAAACAATCAAACACAACTTCCACAGTTTCGAGAAAACAACTACATCCTTAACAACTGGCAAAAAATGACTGTTTCAAGGGTTTCCGAATTTTGCATCCTTACAGGTTCCGACCTTGTTAAGAATTTGAGATCAGCTTGGATCACTGTATTATTATTTGGTGGAATTCTGCCTGTTTTAGCCATAGATAGTGGCAGGGTTCCAAAAACATGGTGCCCGCTAAAGCTCAGATTTCGAATGAGCGGGTCGAAACCAGGCTTCACTTAGATTCCCGGTGAGAATTTAAATTTGAAATCCGCAGCCGAGCGCATTCTTAGGGGTGCTTGGATCGGATGAAAAAATGCCAAAAACGATCCGATCCTCGAAACCCAATAAGGGCTACAAGTTCTAAGTAACATTCGTATTTTATGCTTATTTTTAAACATTTTAGACATTTTTTGCAATACTACAAATAAAGTTTGAAAGTCGCTTCGGGACAAATTGCCGTAATTTTTCGTTTCTGGTTATCATATCATCAATGCTAAATTGTACTTATTCCAAATATACGTAATGTAATAAAATGGTTCATATTTTATACACAAAAATTATCCTTTCCCTTCTGCAGCAACAGCTGGGAATGTTAATATTTTTACTCATAATACTCTCCCTGCAGCAACAGGGCGGGATAAATACTCCACGGATACAAAAATAACTCTACAAAAACCAGTCTCTTAACTTTCAGCCAGTTCTTTTCGGTTATCACTGGCCTACACTCTTTGGGTTAAAACAAAACAATTTGAATTGGCGCAAAAAGTCCAATTTAAAAAAGTACCTCATTTTACTTAAAACTCATTCTCTCTTCTCTCTTCTCTCTGTCTCATTTCTCCTCTTTAACTTTTGTACATCACAATAAGCTAAAGGGTCGTCTATCTGACGAGCCCTCCCCTTTAGTTAAATCATTCTTCCCACATCGTAATAGACTTAGGGCAAAACGATGTGGTCCCGTGTTATAAAAATTTTTTACATAATAATTACTTCTCTTCATTGTTAGCTTCCTTTATTTAATACTACTTCAACATTGAAACATTTTCGAATATAACGGGTGATAACTAATTATTGGCAGTAAATATATTGTATTCAAAAATTATATTTTTGGCGTTACGTTCCGATGTGTCAGTTGTGCTAGTTGTAGCAAATTTTGTCTAGTTTCCGAAAATGTATAACATGTCTGTTCGATAACTGTTTAAAATTTAAGAAGTATGGCATCGAATGAAGACACCCTCAGAATCCGAGTGTACAAGTTCCATTCCGAAAATTTTACACCTCGACTTGACATAATGCGAACTCCGCCAAAATTAGAGCTCCGACGGAGCTGTAAAAACAGTAATACAGTAGAGAGCCTTAGCCAGGATCCTAGTTTGAGAACTTGTCCGATACTCCCCTGGAATGCCAAAAATTCGGGTTTTAAATTTTTGGTCGAGATTAAAAATTCTTGACCAGGTGTGTCTGTAGAAATTCAAAATTTTCATAAAATTGATAGTCTTCTTGCATAATCTTATACGCAGATAAAAATTTGAAGATTTCTGCAGACACACCTGTCCAAACCTTGTACACTCGGATTCTGAGGGTGTCTTCATTTGATGCCATACTTCTTAAATTTTAAACAGTTATCGAACAGACATGTTATACATTTTCGGAAACTAGACAAAATTTGCTACAACTAACACAACTGACACATCAGAACGTAACGCCAAAAATATAATTTTTGAATACAATATATTTACTGCCAATAATTAGTTATCACCCGTTATACACTAAGCCGTTCTCAGTTGATGAAATATTCTTTCAAAATGTGCAATTTGTGAAAGACATTAATGGCACTCTTCCCAAACTGTGTATTTTGCTCTCGTGAGAACGCATCATATTTTATATTTTTCTCAATTGCTGTTAGTACAATATCAGATGAGAACAGTGTTGCCACGCCTCCGCCTCCGGATGCTCGGAGGTGCCTCCAGAGGCGCCTCCGGGGTGTCCGGAGGCGCCTCCGGCAGGCGAAAATTTAATGAAAACTGACAAAAACAAGAAAAAATTTTGCAATTTTTTTCAAATTTTGACAAATTTTTTTCCAAAAAATTTTCTAAAATTTTTTCAAAAAATTTTTTGGCGCCAAAAATTTTTTGAAAAATTTTTTTGAAAATTTTTGGAAAATTTTTTTCAAACATGCCTAAAATGGGCATTTTAGGCGATTTTTGGTCGGAGGCGACCCGGAGGCGATCAAAAATAGCCGGAGGCGCCTCCGGAGGCGGAGGCGGAGGCGACGTTCGGAAAATTGCCCGGAGGCGGAGGCGACTTTTGAAAAAGTGACAACACTGGATGAGAATATGAAATACTTTGCTAAACTAATCAAAAAAGATACGACAAATTCAATTTGAATTTTGCACCAAATACAAGGTATTGGCGATGTATTTGCCTTGTATTTGGTGCAAAATTCAAATTGAATTTGTCGTAACTTTTCTTGATTAGTTTAACAGCGGGCGATTGACAAATAGTTCTTCATAAGCGGCTGATAGCTATATAGACTTACCTACTTTACGCTTCACAAATTTTCAGACACCACCGACATACGTATTTTCGTCATAAGCTCGATTGAAGAAGTTCGTATGTAAACTGTAGAAAAAAAAATGCAGTGATAATATACTAATGAGAATACAAATGTTAGACGGCGTTAGGAATAGTTAGCGCAATATTAGATTATTATACGTTTTCTAATAACGGTTGATAAATATTTCTTCATATATATAGACTTATTTACTTTACGCTTCACAAATTTTCACACACCTCTGACATACTTATTTTCCCCGTAATTGTTTTTCTTCATAAGCTTGACTGAAGAAGTTCCTGTGTAATCTGGCGAAGTGGTGCACTGTCGCAACAGTGCACCTGCAATATACTAATGAGAATACAAATGTTAGACGGCGTTAGTACAATATTAGATGAGAAGAAATGTTTTGCTTATAGCGAACGAATGAGAAATAGTTTTTCATAATAAGCGTGTCATAGCGACCATTTGCTTTTCGCGTAATTATTATTACCCCGCAAGTCTTAAGATGGCTATTTCCTAGTTTTGTAGCGGAATAACGAGAAATAGTTCTTCATAAGCAAAACATAGCGACCATTTGCTTTCCACTACACAAGTTTTCAGATACCTCTGACACAATTATTTTCTCCCAGAGATAGCTTACACCTCAAGTTTTAAACACGAAGTCTCCCACTTTCAAATTTTCAAACAATACTAGCGATGAATTCCTCAAGCGAAACACCTTCTGAAACGGAATCCATCAAATATTTAAACCTCGGTTTTGATGTTGTAATTGTACTGTGTCACGTCACAACAATATTTTTTACGTTTCACGTAATTTACTGCTCGAAATTCGACAAGAAATCTACAAAGTTGAGCCGTATTTCGAATTCGTTTTTTATATTTTTGGCCAGTCGCGGATTTGGAGCGGTGTTAGCCACGCCTTATTATGTGTATTTGATCGCCTATTGGTCCGCAGAAGGTTAGTTATTAGTAAACATATTCACAATTTTTTGATAGGCAATTGATATGTCTCGCCAAGTCCGTTTGCATGAACCAAAAAGTATTCAAAACGTTTACTACAGTCAAGTCTCACTTTATCCTGCACCCTGCTGTCTCGTCATCTAGGAGTGCAGGATAAATCAGGCTTTCATTATATATCATCTTTGTGCTTACAATGCCTGCATCACACTATTTTATGCCTTTTCACCCCAAGCTGAAAGTTCACTTCTATCCAATTTGGCCATTGTGCTATTCATTTGCTTTTTATTGTCTTGGAAAATGGATCATAATCAACTAATCATTATATTGGGTCATCCAAGTAGAAAGTTCGTTTTCGCCTTATCAGCAGATCACATCTATCGAGTTAAACAGATTTTGCCCCGCCACGATCGGACTGATCTGGCTCTCTCTCTTCGGTCGAATGAAGAGAAATGGAAGAGACGAGAGACAAGCAGAGAGTTTAATTTGTTGCTAGTGTGCGGCGCACCCTCTGCTTGTCTCTCGTCTCTTCCATCTCTCTTCATTCGACCGAAGAGAGAGAGCCAGATCAGTCCGATCGTGGCGGGGCAAAATCTGTTTAACTCGATAGATGTGATCTGCTGATAAGGCGAAAACGAACTTTCTACTTGGATGACCCAATATGTCTTCAGTGACTGATTCGCACAGTGAAGACATAGAATGATTAGTTGCAGACGCGAGTGATCCACTTTTCTGATGATCCATTTTCCAAGACAATAAAAAAAACGCAAAAATTATGGAAAAATCACTGTCCTACCCAAAAAATTGTGAGGAATCCGAATCCGGGCTCGGTTTCATCACTTTCCCTGTAAAAAATTGTTGTAAAACGCGTGAAATAATGAAAATCAGGGAGATCGTGGCGGGACCCAATCCGTTTAACTTGCAAGATAAAAATGATGACAAATGCGAAAAGGAAATTTCTATTGATATGGCCCAATATAAAAATATGTGATGATGAGCGCATTCAAAACTGCTAAATTTGAATACTACTCTACATATTGCACGACTGCCTATTGTACGACCAAATTGATCCACAAATTTTATTTTAGGAAATGGTTTCCATGGTTTACATTAGCCTGCTTTATCTTGAACAGTGTATTTGTGGCCTTTTATATACTTCGAGAAATTCCGCTGGATGTTGAAAAGGGTTGGTTGTAAGCTAAACTAATCTTAGTCAAAACTAGTTCTACCTATTATTTCGGCAAGTGAGGCCCACAGACAAGGCTTCTGTCGAGCGGCCGAAGGCCGCTAGGCTCACTGACAAAGTGAGGAAAAAACACTGGGGCAGACACCATTTCCAGAGGCAGACTTCATCTCCATTTTTTGGTGTCGGAGGCAACACATCCCGCTAGTTTATAAATATTTCAATACTTTTTACTACTATGTCTACTATGTTATGCCTTTATTATTAATCTCGGGTCTTCGGCCCACGAAGGGTTATTATAATTTTTGTTTGGTGACCAGCATTTTCTCCCACCCTGTCAACAAACTGTATCGTTATTCATTTAATTTAGTGCATAATTGTCAACATCTCGCGTGCGTAATAATCAAGTATCGCTTCATGGTGCCTCTATATGCAAAATTTTGTATTGGTGGATTGAATATATTAGGAAGCTTTTATTTAATGCGAGCAATAAAATTGAATAACAGCGAAAAACTGGTACGAATTTTTCTCATGTTACTAATACTGTAGTGACCCATTATCACAAGCCTTCCTTAATATTCCAAGTTAAAACTCCGTGGTACTTCTTTAGTTCCCCCCATCCGACGGTGTGGCTAGGAATTAAAGATTTTATAAGGCACATAGTTCGCCTCTCCCCATTCCATATTTTCGCCCAAAAACCATAGGGGAGCCTATTTTTTGACAAATTTTTCAGAAAATAATTTTTCAAACCATAGGGCCCCCCTATGGTTTTTTGGGCGAAAAATTTGGAATGGGGAGGGGAACTAGGTGCTTTGGATTAATTTAAAGCAAACTATGAAAGGACATAAAAAAGAACACACCCACACGCACTTTATTTTGATTACTTGTTCAAAACAACATTCAAGCTGAAAACAGAGAATCACGTCATACACGGGCCGGGTAATCTGGCCCGTAGCAGTCAGGGGCTGGAATCGGTTGCCTTTTTCTGTCGGTCTACTACGTTTGACCCCCGTTCCGTGAGAAAGAATGTGAGAAGAAATCAGCGGCTGAGGCCAAATTTTTGTAAAAAAATTTATCCTGGAAAAATTCATAATTTTACATTACATTCCCCTACTGTTGAGAATGGATAATAGTACCTTATCCACAAATTATACTCAGTAGACTCTGTGTGGGGCTACAAGTATACTCCATATGATAAGTCATATCGAAAAAATAGGGCGCTTTCAGCATTGGCATTCGAAACGGAGGTCGAGCTTCGCTGAGAGAGTTTTCCTGACTAGCGTTATCAGAGACCACACAAAACATAAGGGGCCTTCCTCAGTGAAGTGCAGACTTGGGCCTGTGGCGCCATGGCTCGAAAAACCACTCTTAACTAAACCGCAGTGTTCGAGTCACGTCCGCCCTGTCTCCAAAACCTAAATACACCCGGATATGGGCGTATGATACGTCAATCGCTTCGTCTCGGCCAGCTAAGTCGATTGGTACCGGTCTCAGTTCCGGCAAACCCTTATTCCGGAAGATATGGCTTCCGGAAATCCGGAAAATCCTGGATTTCGTCAAGTCACAGCTCACTCTGACCGGCGATGGCGGTGCGCGATGCGCCGCAGATGCAGACTCCGCGCGTACAGTTAAAGTTAATTTTTACAAGATTGCGGCGAAGCCGCAATCTTGTAAAATATCAGTAAAGATTTAGATCAAAATCCCATCAGACTCAACTCGATTCTACTGTTATTCATGACCCACCTTCCCATTCTTGTCATAATATTCCATGCTGGCTTGGTGTTCGGCTGTGGATACTCCCCTTGGCCAACTCCCATGGGGGACGACGTAAAAGTTGATAATCCGCAACAAGTGCCGAAATATTATGACGGCCAAATGAAGCGACACGTATCAGCCAAAGGTCAAATTGGGATACCAAGCATAAAACCAAGTCTAAAAGAGGGTGTACCTGCGTTGTTTGAACTCGCAGACGGAGCGGTTATAAAAAATGTGGTGATCGGAAAGAAGGGCGCCGATGGAATCCATTGTCTAGGATCCTGCACCATCGAAAATTGTTGGTGGGAATACGTTGGAGACGACGCCGCAACTTTCCTCGGCAAAGCAAATGACACCTACCATGTTATCGGAGGTGGCGCACAAAATGCCCTAAACAAAGTGTTCCAACATGACGGCGGTGGCACTGCGATTATTGAAAACTTTCAGGTAAGTTACACTTTGTATAGAGATACTCTCGGCTATAGAGATACTCTCGGCTCACTTCTTTCTTCGCTCACCTGAGTTATGAAAAAGTGTTGATATATTTGTGACCTGAAAATTTGCATGAAAATTTGATGGACACATATAAAATTTGTGAATGTTTTTAAAGATTTACAATTTTGTGTCACAAATTATGACACCATATGCAATACATAACTACACATTACAGATTTAACCCTTCATAGCCGGAGCTATAGAATTTTGGCAGAATTCTGGCGTTACCATTAGCTTTCCTTTTGGTGAGCTGTCTTTATCAAAATCATGATGGCCGCCATTGTTTATTTCTCTTTTCTATGTGATCTATTTACAGACACACTCTTTGTATGAATAACAAAACCTGCGTGGGCGCCGCATCGCGGCGCCCATTGGCTTGGCGGGCCTCCGGCGCCGCAGCGTGAATCAACATTCCGGGGCAAACGGGCCCTCCGGGCCCGTTGGGGGCTCGCTCGACGTATCCTCGCTCGCCGCGAGCAACCTACTCACATACTGACATGACTATAAATTAATAAAACTCCAATCTCGGGTAAAAACTAATACCGTTTCCCTTCGGAAACGGGCCACACCAAACAACTTTCCCTGAGTATCAACCCTCCCTTACCATAAAAAATTTTCAGTGACATGACATCACGTGACATGACTCATAACTTCCAAAATTTCCAATCCCCCCAAAAAACTAATACCATTTCCCCTAGGAAGTCGACCCCACTGAACAACCATTGAATTGACGATGAGGTTAGTTGAATGATGATACAGTCGTCTCTCTCTATCATTGGTAATACTGGACTGCAGGTAAAAATGGCAGAAAAACGATTCAAATACGATATGGTCAATGACAAAAAGCTCTATTTGTCAACTAAACTTTTAAGACGAGGTCTTTACAAAGAACTTTCCAGCTCTTTAAAATTATCGCCTCTGGACATATTAGTTATTGTGGATATTTTCATGCATATTTTTGCCCAATTTCAAAAATCCTAGCGCGATGTTTGGAATTATACTTTTGGTCTTTCGAAAACTAATCCAGCTCAAAAATGTACTCACACCATACTTATGCGGCAAGATGGGAAGTCTCGCCTCTTTGGTATTTGACTTTAGTCTTTGGCTTGGTTCAGTTTGGTAGCACTTTATCCTTTTTTATTGATTTATGTTACTTTTGCGTAGATGAAATATCGCTCTTCCACTTGAGTACTCTCTCCTATTTTTTTTTTCTTTCTCAAAAACCAAAACTATCTCCTTCTGTCTCAGAGCGAAATATTTTTTAGAAGTGCACGGCATAATGCGCTACTGATATCCCTTCAAGTGAAGTTCATATTCAAAATTATACTCACACCGGACATTCTTTTCATTATGTGAAACATGCAGAATAGCGGTAAGGAATACAGAATAGTATGGAAGTAAACTTTAATACATATTCGGAATGGGAAGAGGATATTATTGGGACAGAATTTCCTCTCAGAACCAAGAATCGCTAAAGAAATTAAACATAATCAAAACAAAAATTAGATCGAACATTCAGGAAGAAAATGCAACTCAGTTTGGAATGCGTCACAGAGCTCGGAGACAAAACAATGATGACAATGCACGTAAAAATGTAAATAACAAAAATGGCCAAAGCAGCCCATCTGGCGTAATTTTCCCACGACATGAGTCGAAGGTTCCGAAGCATGACGATGCCGAGCAAAAGTCCAGCGATGAAACCGCCGATGCGCGAAATGTAGGATACCTGAAATCACAAAATGTTAGTTTTTGTATGATAAATATGTAATTTTGTAGCCGGGGGGGGGGGGTGGGATTTGTAAGATGAAGGCTTACGCTCCCGAACAACCCATATAAGGCGTCAAACAAGGATTTAGGCTTAACGCTAAACCATATTTGGGGCTTTAGGCGGTGTTTTTCGTCAGACGTAAACCCTGTGACCCTGATGGCTGCTGTTCGGGACTTGTTGGTTAAGAAACGTTTATGTTGTAGTTTACCTTGAAAACCAGGACACTTGCCCCCCCCCAGGGACATTAGATCTCCCAGTACGAAAAAAACATTCTAAACGGTTCTGGAACATTCCAGAATCATAGAGAAAGTTTAGAAAATAATTTCCATCAATTCGCCTAATGTGAGGGTTGTTCGGGCGCATAAGCCTAAGCCAAAAGTGTCCGCTGGCCTTATCGGCTCGGGCACGAAAGTGGGGCTGGCCCTTGCGACAAGATAACCCGGTTTATATAACGACAAGATAACCCTGGAAAACTATTATTTTTTTAAATTCGAACAAAAATGGCGATTTTCACGGGTTCGAAAATTTGGTGCGAATTCAAATTCGCGCCAAAAAATTCAGGTTCTGCACGGAATTTGACAAGCTTATTGGATTCCGTGTAGCCGATTTACTCGGTAATTTTTTACTTTCCACAAAAGGGGCCAAATTTCGAAAGTTACGAAGGTTTTTAGAAATCGGAGAATTTAAGGTGAATCCCAAAATTCGTCAATTTTCCTCGATTTTCGGGGGTGTGTCTCGAAAATGACCATTTTTCAGGGCAAAATCATAGAAAAAATGGGCAAAAAAATTACATATCCTGATTCAGGACAAAAAATTGGCTATATAAGAGTAATATCAGATTTGAGCTATTACTCCAAAATTTGCGTATCCTTCGGATACACTAGGCAATAAAGGGTTAAGAAGGCCAAAAGATAATTTGTTCAAACTAGACTTCGAATTTTTTTGCAGCATTCGCTTTGGAACGACTAGGCTAACACAATCAAATACAGATCTCTGTCCTATCGCTTAAAAAGGTCTAAGTTAAAGGAACACGAATGTCCCTTTACGGACAAACATTACCCCTTATCATAAGCGATATTGGCAAGGTACATTCATGTCCGTTTAAATTTTTGACCTTTTTGAAGCGATAAGCGAGATCTTTTTTGATTGTGTTAGCCTATTCGTCCCAAAGCGAATATTGCAAGAAATTTTTAAGGATATATAATCACCTGGTTTGGGATAAGCAGCACGGATATAGATAGGTTCTATTTTTGTCTCACCAAATTATATTGACACAAAATCCAGAAAATGAATTTTTGATAAATAAATCTTAATTTCGAACTTTGAAAATTTATTAATTGTACAGTACCAAAATACATTTGTGTGACATTATCTGACAGCTTAAAGAGTATACAAATGGCTGTAGCAAGAAAAAGATTCTGATTGCTTTTGATGGTGTCCATCTCTCCGTGTGTCACGTGACACACGGAGGAATTATTGCGCTAGCTTCCTCAAAGTCATGTTTTTTATTGATTTTTCACGATATTGCTTTTCTGAGCGCAGTTATTACTATTACCTACTCGCGAACGACAATCATTCATTGATTTTTCTTCTTAAAGCTATGCTTAAATATTAAGTATGAATTTCTGAAAAATATACAGTCGTCCCTCTCTAATCCGTCCCTCTCTAATCCGGCACCCTCTCTAAACCGGCGCATTTCGGCCGAAACGGATTTTTTGTATGGCAATTCCCTCTCTAATCCGGCACAAATTCTCTAATCCGGCACATTTTGAGGGTCAGGCCTCTAAAATGTCAAAAGGGTACCCCCTATTGATTTTCAAAATTTTTTTTCCCGGCCCCCGCCATTGGCGGCGGCCGGAAAAAAAAATTTTGAATTTCACACCAAAAATTCATATTTCAAACAAAATTTTTATCTAAATTTCAAATTTTTCTCAAAATTTCGCAGATATTTGTGTGTATTTTTGACCATTTTTGCATTATTTTTGATTTTCATCCTCTCTTACTATTACTCTCATCCTCTCCCGATTGTCGAACCTCAAAAATTGTAATTTTTGGGGGTTTTTGGAAAAAAGAAAAAATACGCGTCTCTTAGAATGACGCGATCTACCAGTATACCAAAAATCAGCAAAATCCCACGATCGGGCATTGAAGGGCTAACTAAAAAGTTTCCCAAAAAATTAAAAATTTGGTAAAATCCAAAAAATGGAAATTTTTTAAAAGTTAAAATGGGACCCGTCTAGAACGCTTATTTACGACTTAAATAGTCGATCTAGTTAGGTTTTATTCATACTAAAAAAATTGTGTATTTTTGCCCGTTCTTGGGATCACCCTCTCTAATCCGGCAACATTTGGCCGGAACGGATTTTTTTGTATAGAAATCCCTCTCTAATCCGGCCCTCTCCAATCCGGCACCCTCCCTAATCCGGACATTTTGGCCAAAACGGATTGCGCCGGATTAGAGAGGGACGACTGTATATGTAATAGTTATAACGAAGTATTTGAAATCATTCACAAATTTTATCTGTACCATCAAATTTTCAGGTCACAAATATATCAACACTTTTTCATAACTCAAGTGAGCGAAGAAAGAAGTGATCCAAGAAGACTGTTCTGTAAAGGTTTGGTGGTAATGTCAGATTGCTTATAGATGCAATTTTTGCCATCTCCATCTTGAGCCGCTGTCTCGTGGACCGGACAACAATTAGGCTTTTCCTTGTTGTTTCCAACGTATACCTGACAGA